>JAQFZH010005249.1:0-10820 GCA_034695485.1 Entomobrya nivalis
GTTAAAATGTTTATACTATCTATCATCCTTTTCCTCTCTTTCAATCTTCTAGGCTTGTAATATTATTCCTTCTGGATGAGTGACCCCACCAACTTTTGAGCTTTTTCAAATTGAAGCGGTTAAAATAATGAACAGATGATATTATGTAGATGAGAAGACACATTTCCTATTACACCTAGACCTACCAGCTCTTATTTCTCCAATTTGACACTATAAATCATCATTTTGTAAAATGGGGTATCATCAGAGAATACTTATTTATAAAGCCGTGAAACTAGCGCTGTGACGGTGACTGCTACTCACTTTACTCTATCTACCTTCATCTGTGTGCCACCCAAAGTTTTCGTATGAATTTCTTCTTCACTTCTTCTTTTTCTACTTCTGCTTCCGTGTGAAACTTACTGAAGAAGCAATAGGTTTTGTCCCTTGCGGCTTTTTCTATTTCTCATCTTGTCTTTTAACTTGTGTATGTGGAATCACCATTACCACTGTCTGCCAACTAACTGCGACCACTCTACCTTTGCTGCTGTTTTCAAGCTTCGATAATTTTTACTTTTCAAATAACTTACTCTTTTGCTCCAAGCGGCCAACTGTTCAGCATCATCAGTAGGAGTTGTGTCATAATTTTCTGATATATTTAAATGCAGAGATACCTGTATCCTGATCATCTCAGCTTCCGTTTTACTGCGACTGTAAATGTTATTCAAGTATAAGTTTTCTTCTGATCTCCAAAATTATTTTTATATAAATACATATGCATACATATAGCGAAACCAAAGGTCAGAGAAAATGTAAAAGGTCCGCGGTCACCTTGCTCCCAGCACCCTGTTCATCATAAATCGTCAGTATTCGTTGCAAATTATATATATGCTTTATGCTTATACATTTTGTACTAGTTGGACCCGTCGTGTAAGCAAACAAACGTCTACATACTGCACAACCTGAGTAAGCATAGAAATTTGATGATACAAACATAAACATGCAAAAGCCCAATTGTCGAAAAATTACGAACCTTTCGCAAAAACGAAAGCGTGCGAACTAAACGGAGGATCAAAATCACAGAATGAAAACATGATAAAAGCCTCATGGAAATATATACCAGGATTATACATACATACTGAACAATAATTGAACCATATAACTTCGTCCTTCCTCTCCTGAAAATGATGACGAAGTCTTCAATCTTCTCAGTCGTCATATCGTTCGGTTGGTTTGGTCGGTCGGTTCGTTGTATGCAATGATTAAGGTGTTATTAGCAAAGCCTCCAGGGTACATTTTTATGTTTTCTACCTCCACCCCCGTTTTTCTTACTCAACTTCTCTAAAATAATCATTCATCGTCAGTTCAAGCTCAACTCATTCCTGGTAAGCAAAATGAACTCAATATTTCCATCAAAGTCACTACGCAATAAAAATAACAGCAGATGTTAAAGAATGAATTGTCGTAGCAAACCAAGTCTCATTGCTGAGTTCGATGGTTGGATGATATGTTGATCCTGAAAACGAGCAAACATTTCTCCTCTAATTGCTATTTATTTTCTCGACTTTGCTGACGCCATATCATCAGCATGGTTAAAACACGTCAGCTCATATCGTCAGTAACACAATAGTAGTTTCAGTAGCAATTAAAATTTCTTTATGCAATCATCAAAATGATCTTAGATCCTATATATATTGTTACTCATATCGCCCACCAAAAAAACGCTCGGCATCGCTTCAAATTGCTTTGTATGTTCGAGCCTGCTGTAAAAAAAACCAATGACCAGAAGCGTATATTTAGTTGAAATTATTTCTTATGATATGGTTATTATCATGGCGTGTTTGTTAATTTTACATTATGATGAACTTTTATAGTATACCTTGCCTGCCAAAAAAAACTTGTATTGTTGGCTGAGATATTTATAATGACTGGGTATTCGTTTTTTCGTGATTGTATTTCTGGACCACTTTCATTCATACTCATTAGTAGCAGTTTAGTGACTTCTTTTTCTGCCACATGCTTTTGTAAAAAAACTGGGATAATATTTTTTTGGCACCGGCTGATGATGAGTTGATTGAGTTCATGAAACATCATCCGGGTTGAATAGGTGACCATTGAACATTGGCGTTGTTGCTTATGTTGCTGTTGAATTTATTGGACCACAATATAAAATTTTAATTTTAAGCCAATGTCTGTGAATCTTCTAATTGTTTTAAGTACGAATGTAAAAGTTGTAAAGAAAGAAGACCTATTCACATTATGGCTTTTTAATGTACAAATAAAATTCTAATGTATGTAATATTATTATTAATGAATGAGAGCTCGTCATATCGTCATGTTTTAAACTCAACAATCATGAGAAGCAAAATAGTACATCCATAAATCTATTTGTCTAATTGTTCAAAGACACTGTCATTTTATCCACAGTCGTTGTGCTCATCATGTTCATCTACATCGTTTTTACGTTTCCACAGGTCACTTAACTATGGAAATTGAGGGTGAGTAGCGTTGAGCCATGGGATTTTTTTTCTAGATTTTTTATGAACATGATGGTCCATTGCACAAAGACACTCTTTATACAGCCAACAAACAAAGGCAAACTGGATAGGTGGTTGGTACTTACGTGGACGTCAGTAAATAAAGCAAGGCTACTGTTATGTTGTTGTTTACGACAGCCCGAGAGAAGACGGGTAGTAATTACTCACGAAACATTGCCAGAACGCGTACACGACAAAAAAATCGTCATCATCCTCTACAGTCGTTTTGGTCATCTACTATATTCCTCTAACAGGAAAATAACTCGGTATTAGTATTTCTTTTCTCTCTGGAGAAAATATATATACTTGAAATGATCCCTGTCTTGTCTTTTTCCACAGAGTCCGTGCGTTATGACAATGATGATCAAAATGATCACTGTCGGCTCTTTCTTTTTCAGTTGCTACTATTATTATTAGCTAATATTGGTTTTTACTGCCATAGTACGAAGTTATTCCTGCTATAGTTTATTTGTGTTATGGTCGAACAGGATCTTGATAGATGGATGGACGAGGGCACGTTTTTTCTCCTCTGACTATGCTTGTCGTGTGATGCTGGTTGTGTTGATGATGATGAAGATAATGACCATGATATTTCATTGTTACACGAATTCTCTTAACAAAAAAGTATGAAATGCTAAGAAACGGGGGGAACGTGAATGAAGCAAAACATTTTTATTTTTCACTCGTCTTTCTTTTCGTTTTGGTTTGGGAGAAACTGTCGTCTCCGTCTCCCCAGTAACAGAGGAACCGTGAACCAACTTTCTTATTTCGTTTTTTCCCTGTTTATACCCTGCTCTTTCATCATGATTACCATCTTTCTCCTCTAAGCAAAAAGAGTGGTTGAAAGAAAAGAACGGTGTGTGTATGGTGGACATATATTGATGTATTTTTGAGATGATCATTTTCTTTTAAGAAAAATTACGCGAGGTGAGGCCAGTGCAATGAGAAAAACTGAAATAGCAACAATAATAATAACAAACAGAGTGGAGTAGGAGCTGCAGCAGTTGTTACAGATGATGATGGATTTGTTAAAGTACGTGGGCCTTCTCTCAGGAATTACAAGGAGAAAGCACAGACCACCGACACATGCAAGAAAAGAACCCATTCATTTACCCGCATCAGCCATACACTCACTTTACTTGGCCAAACGTGTTGGACCCTTGTTTTAGCAACATCATAATACAAGTTGATAATATCACATGGTACTCTGCTACTCATCATCAGCGAAGTGAGTATGCTGGTGATTGTATTCCTAGCTGCTTGGCTTTGTCATTATTGTTGGGGAAATGTGATACTTATATATAATACATACCTTGTTGAAAATAAAGGTGATATAATCATAGTTCTGACTGAGCTAGTTGTGCGGGGTTGATTGGGGGTGTTCAACAAACAACAATAAAAGAAAAAAAAAACATCTAAATATACACGACAGTGATTGAAAAAATATTTGTGTACTTGTAACATTGGCTCTTCTCTCAAACAGACATGTAAAATGAAATGAATGACGTGAGCAATTAATTTTACCTTCCAGGCTTGTTTTTCTCATTTTTTTCAATCTCTCACTGATGGTCCCGCTGACTGGACAAAATGATTCTATGTTCATGCATAGTTCACTCTTTATACACACTGTACCTACATATTTATATTTTGTTGAGGTGGTGCAAAAAATAACGAATTGTAAAGAATGTGGGTCTGTATCAGTCATTCCATTTTATCTTGTCATCTTTCATACTAGTCATCCTCATCGTCGCCGTGGTCGCTCATAAGACGAAGTATGTCTGGGTGTGTAATACATCATTCAATGTTCCAATGACGGCTTTATGAGTATATTTGTCGGTAGGTAGTGTAATTGTAACCATCATTATCATTACTAGCACTGAATCATGTATAGTGTTTTCGCGTTTTGTTTCAGTAGGGATCCGAATACTAATCGGTTTTGTGTTCCCACGGTAGTAATAATGGTAGTTAATATTTTGATGTGGAGCCTTTCAGGCATTCAGAAACAGTAGCTACAGTTCGCTGTCACCGATCTTCAAAATCCGTACAAAGTAAATGAATATCTTGTAGGGTTAGACAGAACACGGATTGAATACCTGAAGAACGACGTGAACATTTTCATTGCTAGATTTGAAAAAAAGTAACGATGATCATTTTATTATATCATTTTAACTTAAATCACAACGTTATTAATAATTTAGAACTACTTCTGTAAAAATTTCTACTGTAGTAGTTTTCTGTTCATGCCATTGTTCATGGTTATTCCCAATAAAACATTAACAACATAATTGTCCCTATTGTTACAGGAATTCTATAAATCTCATGTTATGCATCGTTTTATATACTGCTAGCTTATTTTGAACATTCAGAAAATATATAATTTCTCAATGAACAGTTAAAAAAAATTTAAGATTGAATCTAAGTTTCTTTTGCACTTGTTTATATGCTATTTAATACATTATATAGAACTTTACCGTGTCATCACTAATTTGACTAGTTAAAATAGTGTTTAGGTCTACACTATTAGAATGATGATCCAAGCAATAGGATAAGCTGAGAAGAGAAACGGAGTAAAAAAAACGTGAAATAAAAAATTAAGCGTGTACTCTTCCGTAGCGTAAACCGTTTCCCATCATCATAAAGAGTAGCGTACAGACAGGAGAAGTTGCAGTTCAAAAGAGTGAGCAAAAATGCTACAACCGTTCCGTTGCTAATAATATTTTTAGCTGTAGAAAGTCAAAGACAAAAAGGAATGAGAGCGAGAAATTATCTTGTATTTAGTAATACATGTAATTTTTGGTACATTTTTATATAATGATACGTACGTACATGGTGAAAAAAATCTTTTGATATGGAGATGTTATGGAGGTGGGAGAAATATATCAGAGCCAGATTACAACCTATTTAGTTTTAACAAGTTGGGGAGCAATCTTTCCCATCAAAGGGTATAAGGAGTGAGATGGATATTTTTCTATGAAAAGAGTAGGATAAAAACAAGTCAAAAAGTATCATCAATGGAGTTATATCGAGTTAAAGTGAAAAGTCAAAAGTGGAAAAAAGAGAGAAAAGTTATCCACGGCGTGGAATATTATATTATACATACGAACGAATTCACAGTTAATTTTATTTGGAAAAAGGGTTAGCAGGAAGCAGTAGTGGCAGAGAGTTGATGAAGTTTTATTTCTAAAAAAATATATATACACATAAGTATACAGCTACATAGCAGATAATTTATGTAATGAATAAAATGTAAAGCTCGCTTATACGGTAAAATTAGAAGCTGTAAAGAAAAGGCCAATGTGATCAGTCAAGAGAGGAAGAGAAGGACTTGGAAGGATTAGGAATTAAAAAGGAAGACGGACGGAAGAAGGATTGTAATCAAAGATATATCTTTTTATTTTAACGAATTTTCACTGGAAGAGTAAAAGAAACAGAGATAGTGAGAGAAGTATCAACGAGATGATGGCGTATAGTGAAAATAAGTTAGAAAGTTGGAATACCAAGAGTTACTGGTTGGTTGAGTTGGGGCTGGAGATATCAATGTGAATATATCAGTAGATGGTAGAGGAATACCTATACAGTATATGGGTTGAAGGAAAAAGGGCAACATAAAAAAACCTACGTGCCTATTGCTCAACACGTTATGATGATGATGGTGATGTACACAAACTCAGCTTTTTCAGTGAGTCTTGTTAAGAGAGTGAGAGTCAGGTCAGTCGTCGTATAATTTATTATTTGCAAAGGAATAAAATGAGATAGCAGTGCAATGACGAAGGAAAGGAGGATGAGAAAACGAGGACTTACTTAAACAAAATCAACTTTTTAAGCAACAAGGCAAATAATAATAAGTAGGTTGTTTGTCTGGGTAAACTTTCACGATATATTTTCACATCTGTCTGAAAAAAAAAAGTTGTGATAGATAATCTTTTTATGCTAGTGGTTCGAAATTTTTAAAGCGAATTTTCATTAAAAGTACGATCCACCTTTAAAGTAGGATTTCTAATTTCAACATTGATAAAATTTCGTGTTTTTTTAAATTGGAATTTCTGAATTGGAATCCATATAGAATTTACAGTCTGGGAAAACAATAAATTTATTTATTATATACAATAAGCATGCCGTAACTGAGGAGTAAATAAGAGCAATTTATAAAGTAGAATGGCTAACTCATAATTAATTCAACAGCGCCATTTTCAAGAATTCTATGATGGTATGCTTATAATCACTATCATCGTCGTCATCTAGTTCATGTCTAACAGATAAAAAGTGAGCAAGTCAAAGAAATGAAAGAAATTTCTTCTCTTTCAACAACTTGTACTCCATGTGAAACAACATGAAAAAGTAAAAAGGCATACAAGAATAAGAACTTCTCATCATCATCACCGTCAGCATCTCCCATACATAAAAAACACGAAACTAGATTCCTTTCTTACAAACAGACAGAAAGACATCAAAAGACAAGAGTAGTTTTGTACAAGAGGAGTTTCTGGTCGGTCTTCTTTTCTAAATTCATCTCCTTCTCTGATCTTCTTCCTTTTTATATCTCGCTCTCTCCTTGTTCTCATCCTTTCTCCTTTTCTTTTCGCCCTTACCATTTACATAAAACATCTCCATAAGAACATATATATATCCTGCTATTCATATCATCATATAACGGAAGAAACACGTACACATTTTCAACATGCAAACAATGATAAGAATAGAAGGTGGATCATTCAGCTTTCTGCCTATTTATGTATAAGTTGAATTTCTCAAGTAGTATGAGCATCACATCACCCACACACATATATATATTTGCATTTTATCGCACAATCTTACATAATAACGTCGATTGAACATGAACTTCATGATTATTATTATTATTATTAAAACTAAACTTTACAAGCATATACATATAAATAAAACATACATATAGTAATATGTCTGCAGTCTACACATAATATATGTATATACACAAAACAAGGTATCCTAATTCCATCATGTACACTCTTACAAACGGAGAAAATATCCGGAGTTTTGTTGAGCTGTTCTGCGATTTACAACCAAGATTCATCATCAGTTTTTCTTATTTCTTCATGGGATTATTGTTGTTGTGCTTTCTCTTCCTCTCTCTCTCTCTCTCTCTCCCTCCCACATTCCTTTTTATTCATCTGCCTCTTTTTCACTGATTTCTTGGTTTGAATACAAAAGTAGGAAGAAAGAAAGGGAAAGTTTATGGTGGTGGTAGTGATAGCTCCTCCTGGATGTAAAAAAGGACAGAAAGAGAAATCTTTGATTTACGTGTTCTCTTCTTGTACTCTGCTGCGTACAAAATATAATGCAAAAATAGAGTTGATGTACATGCATTGCATATCATTATCATGTGCCTCGTCCCTGTTTACCATTTTGTTTTATCTCACTTGTGTAATACAACCATATCATCATCACGATTCTCATCTGCCACGGGTATCACCACTGTAAACATTTCTGATTTGTTTTCTTGAAAAGTAAAAATCTTTTTTTCTCTACGATCGCAATTTAGAAAAAAAAACTTTTCAGGGAAATGTAATGTGTCGTTATTATTTTGCGGATAACAACTTACACAACAAAAACGATAATAATGTCATCCAACTCTGGTTACAAGTACACCGTAAACATTAGAAATTATAATCACGTCCTACATCTTCTATCCTTTTATTTTTCATGTTTTTTTGTGTACTATCAGAGTAAGTATATTTTTTCCTAATTTTCTTAAATGGATATCTTGCGCTTTAAAATTTACATAAAATTCGCCATGGTATTTTCTTTAAAGTTTGAATAGCTAGTTAAAAGTACTTGGAAAAGTACCATCATTATCCGTTTAAGTTTTTCTTTAGATAAAGAGTTACATGTATCTTATTCACACAAACTTGTGAATATGATGATGTGATGTGAAATGGAAAAAGTTTAAAGTTTGCCACGAAGGCTAAAGTAAAAAAAACTGGTGTTATTTACACGCAAAACTTTACGTATAAACGGCAACATTAAAGATAAACACTCCTCACTTATCCTTAATGTTTTACTACAAGCCCAATAAATTTTAACGAAAAGAATAAAGGGCAAATGTCAAACAAAGTAAATTTGCGAATATGGATTTTAATTTGGCTCTTAGCTTAGGTTTTTATAATAAAATAATATGGTTTTGAAGCAATTGTTTCGATGAACGAATGTTGCCAACTTTTATAATAACCTTTGTCACGTTTAGTAATACAGCATGCCTGACAAATTTGTGGAAGGTACCGTAAATTAAATGGATCCCTTCTTATTTATCTATAGTAATAAAAATTCCTGCACAGCGACTACCATAAGCATCCACTTGTATTAATCCTCCAGGAACATATTCATTCAACAATGGTGTTACGTTTCTCCTATGCGTCAAACACCAAAGTTTTGGGTAAATAAATAAATAAATAAGGAAATGAGGAAGGAAGACTATAATGACAATAATAAAAAGTCTCCAATTTTAAAACTGACGAAATTAATGGGATCGAGCGAGAGAGCAAAAAAGAAGCGAAGAGACAAGGCAGCGGAACTATCACTAATACTCATCCACAGCAACTATGCAATACATACTTGAAAACATTATCTCATTTCATCTCCCTTTTATGTTCATTGTCGTTGTTTGTAAATATGTGTATATGCTTGTATGTGTGTGAGAGAGAGAGAGAGAGAGAGACAAAAAGTGAGTGAGTAAATCACTATCACTAACTACACATCACATCATTGCTCCCTTTTATAAAATAAATATCAAAAACGAAACGAGAGAGAGAGAAAGAATGAATGAATTTTCAGCTAAGAAGCATAATATGTATTTATAAAAGCAAAAGACAGAGATAAGGAGTCCATTAATGAGTACTGCAACTGCATAAGTTTACCCTTTAAGAATTTTTCTGAGAGTAGTGCAATGTCGTCGTCATTTCTGATACTGCTGTTGTTCCACTTATAATTTACGTGTGGAGTGGAGTAAGATAGAAGTATTTGCTAGTGGCTGCAATAGTGTGTAGTAGCAGTGTAGCAGGGGTAATTATCAGAAGGGGATCTGATTAAACAATGAAGAGTAATAAGAAGAAGAAGCATCAGAGGACATTAAGGATTTTATTGAGAAGGCAAGAGAGAAAGGGAGGGAAGTTTATGAACCGAAGTGGACATATGGATTGGTAGATAATTAGTTTTTCCTGGAAATATTGTGCAAGTTTTATTCAAGCTTTAAGCGACTTTTATAAAATGCATTTTATAAAATCAAGAAGCAAACAGAGAGAAAGAGAGAGAGATATTGCCCGGATGGGGCCCAAAAAATTAAAAAGGAAAAGAAACGGGGGGATTGAATTATTTGTATTATCATTTATTACACACACTATTTAACTTGAATCTAGTTGATGATACTGCACTATATGCTATTTTCTGTTGGTGCAGTGATGCTAAAGATATCAAACGTATTTGGATATTTTTATATATGGCTGAGAGGAAGAAAAAGAAGGGTGAAAATCATCTGTCTTTGGTGCCACACAGTCAGAGTGCCATTCATTATCATTATTATTAGTTGTAGATGAGCACAGAGAGCCATTTTTATTGATGTCTTGAAGCTGTTTTTAGTTTCAATGCAGTAGCTGACTTGACTTGTGAAATTGCAGCAGTAGCAGTGCATTATCTCTTTTCATCCGGTACGCTATTACTAGTTCAATACGGATAACATAATAATGTACTTTCCACTTAAATTTTTTTTCGTAAAAATACCATGAGAATTCCCCTGAGTATTTGCCAAAAGAGTTTAGAAAAAAAGATGATATAAAAATATGTACATCGAGAAAGGGTGTTCCTGCTGCTGTACAATATGGTGATATACTATTTACATGTGAATACATACATATTACTACTAGTTGAAGACCCTGGTAGCAGCGCAATGCTAATCATTGTTGTGTCATGTTATTTAAATATTATCATTACTTAATCATAGTATATTACTTGAATATGCCATGCCTATTTCTGAATAATCGGTTCCTTTTTACTGATTCGCTAGCACCTTAGGTCAATTTGGGTTCTTCTGGTGCTCTTGCAGGTCATCGTACTTTGATGGACTTATGAACTGAAAACATGTTGAAAGTCTCATAAAACCCTGGAAAATCTATCAGACTTTTTATTCGAAACCTCAATATAAAAGAGTGTAATGTTTTTTTCGCAAGAAGACCCCAAAAAGAGGGTTAAAATTTCATGTAAATTTGAATGCAAGAATAATAAAAAATATTACGGAAATATATATAAAGATGGAGTTGTGTATATAATGCGCATTAT
>JAQFZH010005250.1:0-10819 GCA_034695485.1 Entomobrya nivalis
CGGACAGACGGACAGACAGACAGACAAACGCGTTAAAGTCAATACTCCGCTGAGCTTCGCTTTCAGCTACGTAATAACTGATATGTAGTTTTTTGGGGCAATGGGTTTTTCAAAGTGAAGCCATTGGAGAAAAAATCAGTTTTGTCGAGGTTTGACGACTTTAGTAGTTTTGTGTATTGAAAGTCGAATAAATAATATAAAGATTTGCGGGATCTAATTTTTTTGTCAGGTTTCACTCAGAACGAATAAAAACTTACTAAAGTAACGCTGATTAATTTTTTAATGGTCTAGCCAAACTCAAAATTTGAAACTACAATTTAACATTTCTGCAAGGCTTTCTCTTACATTGTTGTACATTAGCACACTATATAATTTAAATTTGTCTATTTTACAAAATAGCCAGTCATAATCTTTACACAAACTATTTTGTAAATTATTTCCCATTTTTTTGCAATCCAGCAAAAAAACACCCTAGCAACATAATTAATCATTGCATATTCACAATTCAAAGTCACAACACACCTCTATATCTCTGGTTCACTAGTTTACTTCTTAGCAGCTCAATAGTACATTCTGAATCTGTCTCTCTGCTGGATACTCAATATTAATGCTGCACAGAAGCTTGGACAAAAAAATTCAGAAGCCTTATTATTTCAAACCATCATCATTCATCATTTTCACCATGATCTTCATCATCATCTATTGAAGAAGAGTTATTGATACAAAAAACACGGACTATGATAATAAGTCACCACAAGTTGCCATCATTATTATTACTGAAATTTTTTGCTCTTATTTTTTTTCCTCCAAGAGAATAAAACAGAGAATCTGCAAAGTAAATTATATAGCGCGCAGCAGTAAGTATCATCACTCATTATGTTTATATAGCATTCTTGCATAATAATAAAAAATATATTTAAAAAACGCATAAAACACTGATATATCCATGTTTCTTTATCAGATGGACATTATTTGCTCCTTAAACGAATATTCCTCTAGAAGATTTGTATAGTAGACAGTCAGACAGACGCTTTCACTATTTTATCACATGAAAATCCCATTTTATTTATTGTAACCTGACATGACAACGATCCTTATCTCCTTGTAAGCAAAATGGTCGGTAAAGCACTAAAGAAATCATATTCCTTCCAAATCTATGAATCCTTTTGTCATTTATTGCGTACATCCTCTTTGGCTTACTGCTTAAAATAATATATTCAACACACCTGTAGTTTTATATATTACCTCAAAGCTACCTATTGTTAATACCTACATATATTAGTATATTCACATGATTTTATATTGAAATCTATGTCTAATCTCAAGTTCAAGAATATTTGCTTTTATTCTATATATATTTTTTATATTGAATGGTCACGTCATAAAAATATATTAATATATTATGTGAGATGATTCCCTTGGATTTACGACCAATTCTTTCTATTCATTCTTCTGTCGCTGCATAGTACATCATGCTTCTTTTTACATGACTTCTTCTTTTTAGCTTTTGTGCTCGGAAAGAAAAAAAATGAAAGGGTTACTACTATTGAAAGATAAAAATGTGAAGAGGAACTAGCATGATCATGATCACATTGATCATTTCACACATTATTTTATTACTTGAGAAGCCAAAAGAAGTGAATGTAAAAGAAGACGATAAAGAGCATGAAAAAATTATTATATCCACATAAAAATAGCGACGTCATATAAATAGGTGTCATGTAAGACATGTATTATCAGAGATGAAAAATGATTGATATTTGTTCGGCGGCCATGCCATGCCTACCGACCCACCGCCAACAATGGACATCTTACACAAATAGTGACAAAAAACGGTATTACATTTACTATTTAAAAAAAGATGTTCTTGGCCACAGATAATAAAAATTTGATTATATTAAGATGATAATGTGAAGCTTTAGGATGTACGTTTTTTGTAGCTATTCCGCTTTCCATTTTCAATGTCCGTTTAAATTTTTTACTACTGGCCTGATTTAACGATCAATAAATTGTACTACCTGTTATTCAGCTGTACCAGTAGAATATTTTAATAGTTTAAAAGACATGTACCTGAAAGTGACCGACATAATTTACACTGGACATAAATTTATGCAATGGTAAAACCCATACCATATATACCAGCATGACACTATTATAAATTAAAAGCCTGTTTAAAAATATAATGTACAATTAAAGCCCAGGTTCTCGCTATTACATCATCAAAAATTATCACGGTCATATATTCATGGCCCATGTTTGATGGGCCCATGTCAATTTTTTTGGAGAAAAAACATCTGACGCCATGCATTTCACTTTCAATATTCAAAAATATATGTATGCTGTTAACACTTTATAATTTTTATTGAAAAGTAAGATTTTATCTTTTGGAATATTTTATGATGGACTTTGATTTCTTTTGAGTGACCATATGTGTTAGTA
Organism: Entomobrya nivalis; assembly: GCA_034695485.1. Lineage (NCBI taxonomy): Eukaryota > Metazoa > Arthropoda > Collembola > Entomobryomorpha > Entomobryidae > Entomobrya > Entomobrya nivalis. The sequence continues at coordinate 2,440 of JAQFZH010005250.1, forward strand.
TAGTGATGCTACATGTTTTTACATGTTCTTCATCATCTTTATCGTCTTGTTCGTCTCGGATGAACAGATTTTCGAATGAGATTAACTTAATGGATAAATGACTTTGAAAACAGAAAACAACAGCAAAAAAAGTTAAAAAGCATCTTCTCTGCTGCTTGAGGCGTGGCAGAAAAAAAATCAAAAGGAATTTGTTATAGAAAATTATTATATCATTATCATTCAGCAACATCATAGCGAACATTAGTACATTAGTCAATTTTTTTTAGATACATATAGGTAGGTAGACAGCATCAAAAAAAATGTAAGTAGCATCATCTTGTCATTCATGTGTGATCTCTCATTGATGGGTTTATGTGTACCACTGACCACCATCGCATTACATGAAAAAAATGTGGTTCTTTTTTACGATTGTGATGATGATGATGAGCTTGAATACCGAATTGAATGACATATTCTTGGCTTCCGAAGAAGAAGAAAAAATGGGCAATGGGTAAAAAGACTACGACGTGTACGAAGAATGTATGGAATTTGAAGATGATCACTTTTGGAACATGGCCATTAGCAACACAACACAGTAAACTTTTTTTTTGCTTTGTTTGTTGTCTGTCGTTATCCATTTAAAATAAATTTCGCTATAGTTGTCCTCTGGTTGTCTTTGTCGAGTTTCAATTAAAGTCTAATGGAATTTGAGTCGCATGACATGTTTATACGAACGCAGCGTAACGTCGTCGCGCCAGTGAAACTTAAAGATTAAAGCGTTCTTAGACAAAGAAAAGCATTTAATTGTAGTTTTCTTATCTGCAAGCTTTACTGTATTGACTAATGTAAGTACACTGACGGCATAAATTACATAATAATTTTTGTTCTGATTTGTGTCACATTCATTTTTCTTGGAAAACACATGTGATCATGATGCTCATGTCACAGAGTAATGTGTGACGTTTTGCTTCGATCGTGACTTGGGATTTTATAATCTTTTTAAATCAAGATGTAATGCATTTTTTTGGGGGAAAGAGTAACAAAAAATACCTACATGGTGTCGTGAGATAATATTATGTAATTGTATCACAGATCAGGTGTGATGGAATGTCGCTGTCGTATAAGTAAAATTTTTGACATGACTTGACGCGCAATTAATTGTGTATTAAGTAATGGAGACATAAATACATGATAATGATTTTGTTACATAGCTCCTGGTAAATTGTTACGAACAAAGAAAAATTTAAATGTGCTCAGCAGAGCTTAATACCGAATTTGGTAATATGATATGTGTACTTATAATTTTATCCAGTGGGCAATTTCAAACAATGGCGTTCGTTTTTTCGAATTATGCAGTAATGAGTTAAAATAAAAATTATAAAGGGGCAATATAAAACCAATTCTGTTAGGCAAAACTAGATAGTGAATAGTAATGAATTTAGGATAAAATCGACGCAGAATAAAATAATAAAATATCGGGAAAATCACTATTCAGTTGTGTCCTTGATGAAGTAGAAAGAATGGTCACTTAAAAACATTCAACAAACAGCACACTAGTATTTATGGGACCATTTGACATACCAAACCGCCTAATTTGCTAACATAATTAGTTAAGTTTTAAATCATGAAATGTACCCATGCAAATACATTATTCTTAAATAAATCCAGTAGAAAATGCTTAACTGAACTGAAAATAAGGATAATGAATAATGTATCAAGTTCCACTTTTTAATACGTGAATTTTACACTAAACTTAAATCATGCAATTTTGTGTATTGCCAGTGTCGTAAAAAAAATTAAACGCTTAGCTCGGTTTGTAGATTTTCTAAAGATTTGTCAAACGGCAATCCGATTTCGGTCGTATACAACAATGTTCTCTAATGAACCATGAAAATCAAAAATTAGATATTATCGTTTGAACGAAACTAAAAAATTAATCGTAATGCATTGTGTTTTTTTTCGAAGACGTTCTTGCTACAAGGCTGTTTTGTTGACATTGACATTTTTTACTATACTAAAACATGAAAAATACCTTTTCTTGACTGCAACTTGACATGAAAATTTGTTGACAATGATTACAATGTAAATTAAATACATTGTGTACACATTTTTATATCCAATTTCCGTATAAACTTTTTTTTTCTAAGTTTATAAAGCATCATCATCCCCTATCCACTATATTACCACACCCATGTTTCTGAATTCTGATCCAAACCAGAAAAGCTAAGAAGCAGATATATGTACATATATTTTATTCACCAGCAACCAAACAACTTACTTGTCATTTCCAGGGACACACTCAAAACGACCCCCTTGAGCAGCCGAGTCAGTGACCATTTGCTGGCATATGGCAAATAGCACGTCAGGCACACACAAACGATCTGTAACAAAAAAAGAAAGAAAAGAAACAATAAAAAATATATTAAAGCACAAAAAACTCCCACCCCAAACCTAAAAAAAGGAGAGCGACCATTAAAAACCGAAATACAAACAGTTTAACGCGACCAAAAGAAAGACCAAAATTAGTTTTCTAGCACACCATTTTTGACAGCGGCTGTTTATAATGCGTTTCGCAGAGCAGTATCCGTACTGTAAAATACGTTATAATGCCACTGTTGACGTTTCGTTTAGCAGTCAAACTTTTCCTGTTTATTGCTCTTCATTTCCATTTCTCTTGGTTTTTTTAGAATAGGAAGAAGAGGGGAGAGCAAACTGTGTAAAATAACGTGTAAATCATGCTGATTTATATTATTTATTGCATTTAGAACAGTCTCACTGGAATACCTAATGGTTTGCTAAAAAGAAAAGGAAAAAAGATGTTCTCTATCCAAGGCTCTTATAGTTACAATTAGTAACCAAGTCAAGTCTACTTTGAGAAATTGAAATTGGTACAATGAAATCAGGATATAAGAGCCTTCCAACTATTCTAAATGCTTATTTCATAAAATAGAACAAGTAAAGTACTTTCATAAAGTAGTAATGGAACATCGAAAAATCCTAGTTTTTAAGTGTCAATGATTTTTAAACAAATTCGACGTCGAGCAAAAAATAAACAATATTTTAGCTATTCCTACTACTGTAATAGATTTAATTGGAAAGTAGATGTTTGATACAAACCAATAATACAAACTTATCATGATGATGATAAGTTTCATGAGCTCGTGTTTCAACAAACTGCCTACTTTACAAACACATTCAGTTCAAATGTAAATTTTGAAACTTTCCTGACCAAATACCACAAAAACTCCTTACAAAAATTAGTAATGGTCAGATTTTTTTTAATAAGCAATAATTTTGGGGCAACCATATACATTTGGAAATGATATACATGCCCATGCAGGATCTCATTCCCCTAAATTTCTACAATGCAATGGATTTTCTCGGACAAGATTACTTTTGTACATGATTCACTTTGTATCTAGAAAGCTTTAAAATGGCATGCCTAAACTGTAAAGGAATGCTAGCAGAGCAAAAACTTGAAGTGGTAGGAAGTAAATTTATATAGGAAAAGCGAGTGTATGTAGATGGGCTATAGAATATAGTTCTCTGTCTCTCTTTTTAAAAAATAGGAAGTTTCACTAGCCGTTATACACATAGGGTATATTATACTACTTTTACAGTTAAGTTGCTCTATTTTTCTTACATTGTCGATTGAGACATATGAGACATCATCCTTCAAGTTTCAATTTCGATTCAAGTCAGTAGTCAATTTATGTTGGTGTTTAGTAGGGAATGCGAATGAAAGTCAAGTCAGGAAGAAGGATGTTTGTGTGTTGTTGTTGACTGGTTTTATGTACACATTTGTAGTCCTCGCACATTTCACGTTTTCTTTATTTTGTTTATTTGTAAAAGACGGAGATGCATATAAGCTGCTTTTGTCAGTTTTAGGGTAATCGAGTTGAATTCGTAATTTAATTTATGGCTTGGTTTCTAGTTCTATACAGGCGAAAAATGGACAGAAATACTTGAGAACAAAAAAGTGGACCAAAAAGGAAACGTTAGTGAATTACGGACGTAGACGAATAAGAAGTAATGTCTTTTGGATTGGTCCTATTTTGGGGATTTTACAACATCAATCAGTTTAGTTGTTTATCGATAATGTTTGAGGCGTATGGTCAAATCAATATAATGCATACAACTTGCAGTACAATTTCTGAAAAATTTTAAGGGCATGAGTATTAAAATCTGCAGAATAAAAGGTCAGCTTCTTATAATGCCAGCAGTGAAATGTTTTGGAGAATCTTCTACTTGTTTAGTATATTTTATAGTTTTAATTAAAACTATTTAGTTAGTGTGTTGTTGTAGATTTATCTATAATATGTTTTGTTAGCGTAAATACTTATTCATCATTATGAACGTGTTCGTGCTTCTGGAGAATAAAGAGGTATCTTCAGCATCTTTAACTGCACTCAATTTCAATTTGTACAATTTAATAATTTCGACCGTTTAAACCTAGCAGTTTAATTATGGTTAAGTTCTTCTCAATTAATGAATTTAAAAAAAATCTAGAATTTTGGATCGTTTTTACAGGTTCTATTTTGCTTCTCGGCTAAAATATTAATATAATTGTAATTATGTGTTTATTTTTAAGCTAATAAATAGAAAATAAAAAATGTGCAGCCATAAGAAGATCATTTCTTCAATCTCAATGTCCGACTTTCGGAAGCCTATCGTATCTTTAGTACATCAATTATTTGGCCTAAATAGGTATTTCAACTTAAGTTCGTTTTGCTTTTACAATGTCGTGGTTTACAAGGTTCACTTTGTACAAAAAATGACCTCAGTGACTCGCTCTAAATGAGAAAGCATAAATCCTACTAAATATTTCGTATCATTCCTAATTCAATTTAAATTAGCGTTACTACGGAAGACAATTGAAAATCATTTTATTTTTGGATTCGTCATTATGATATCATCATTGTTACGTCGTTAACATAACAAACATCATTTTATCGTGCATGAGATTTTCTCTAATGTCAATTTTATTACTTTAAATTTCCAGCAGACCTTTTTATCCATACAACTCTGAACACTAATGTTGTTACCATTCATGTACTTATGTATGATTATGATGCATGTAGAATTCGGAGTTCCCACAATTTACTTTTTTTCCCGCAAATTCATTACCATCTCGTTACAAAAAAATCTTTTTAATATATTCCAGCAAATTCCAAACCAAATGAACAGCGTAGTTGAGCTGAAAGTCTTTTCACCTTTTTTCATTCAACTCAATGACATGTCGTATTATAATCTCACATTATGATTCCATCCTCATAGTATATCATTCATTTAAACTACTTGTTATGCATTTTTTGATGAATCACTGTAGCTCCAGTTGATATCCAGTCCAACTACTTCATTTTCATACAAATTTGCATTCATTCCCAATTCCCATACTTTTTCCCAATTGGACATTTACTCTAGGCATTTGGGAATGCCAATTAGCACATCATCAGTTATGAAACCTTTTAATTCTCAGGCATAATCTTCTATTCTCTATTTCGTGTCCGATCATTCAGCTCAGTTTTAGTTTCTCTTTCTACTTTATTTTTCTGGACTGGCCTGGCCAGAAGGAATCATGGAGAAATCCATTCATGCATGCACCACCGCTTTAAAACGATCACAGTCATCGTCATCATCACCATCACTGCATACACAGATACACTCATTGCTCATATTACTCTTTGCTCTACACTTAATATCCTACACCACTGCCTTATTTGCATATTACATGAATTTACAAAATTTAGTTCACAGGAGCTAGGCTCTTTTTTGTCTGTTTACCATACCAAATGACCGTTTCATGAAACAAATTCATTGTACTCTTCTACTAAAACAGCCGACCGACCACCACTACTACCTTTTTGCCAACCTAGTAGACAAACTAACCATGGATGGTAATTCTTTCAGTTTCGCAAAATAAAATACAAGTTTAAAAAATGCAAAGCAAATTCAAGCAGAACAAAATATAATTCATCATGCATTTCATGTATCTAGAGCAATCACAATATTGCTACTGGATAATAGCTTAAATTTTTCATATGACCAGTCTCAGTCTCACTGGCCATTCAGTGACTCATGCCAAAAAATTGAAGAGAAAAACAAGTTTTACGTAATGCTTACGTCGTAGTAACAACGAAGGAATAAAACAACGCAACGAAACATGGAATAAAGATAATTTAATTTTAAGCGTGAGAAAATAATTGAAACCCATCCATATTCCATACATGGTAGGTATGTATATGCAAAACATTTTTGAAAGACAAGTGCGATGATGGTAATGTGATGATGATGATCGGGGCCTTTTTCAAGGAGAAAATTGGAATGAAAAATAATATGCATATTGTGGAGCCATGTAAATATGGTATATCATTATGTGATATTGAATGGACAAGAAGTAATTTTAATACTGACAGGGCAGACCCAGGCCACATGCTGCAGGCCAAGCTTCAGTTTTTTTTTCAAGTTTATGGGAAAATGGGAGAGAAGCAGAGAGAGCTTCAATGTAAAGTGGTTGAGGTTGAACAATGGCTCATCGGTCATCAAAAATCGCCATCATAACTTTACTTGATAATATTTATGTACCTATTTGTCCATAAAAATATATATATTTTTGTGGTACTGCCACTGCACTGCATTTTGACTCTCTCAAGTTTACAGTTCATTTGTCATTACTACAGTCATTTTTTTCAAGCTTAATATTATTTTGCCATGCCAACCCCATTTCAACAAAATGTTATTACCTTTTATTATAACTATTCCACCTGTACCACTGCCACCTTTACTACATCCTCAGGGCATCTGTCTTTACTTCTGCTGCTGTAAATTGTCTTACGTGAAGAAATGCGAATTTTTATAATGTCTTTTGAGTACAGAGTTCAGTCATATGAAGCTAGTACCATTTTTCCATGTTTTCGTTAAAAAATTACATGGAAACCTGGCTGGGTTTTTGTGTTATTTTTCAATTTGTATCCATCCCATCCCAACTTCTCAAAAAAAAAGTTGGTGGTGGATGGAAAGGATGTGTTTTGTTTTGTTGATGTTGATGATGACATGATGTGCTTGTTTGTTTAGTTAACATTGCATGTGTGACTGCTCGCATTTTAAAGTAAAATAAATATTTTTGTTTGTTTTGAGATGATGATATAAACGTTAATGACTATGATGAGGTTGATATGTATAAAAATGCATGATAATTTTATATATATATTTGGTTGCTTATATGGTCAACTCATCGTCAGATTCTCAGAGATGGTATAAAGTTTTGTAGTAGAGGTGACCTTCCCTTGGTTTTTAGAGTGACTCAAAGGCAGGGAAGTATATAATAAGTGCAACGTAAGCTAACAAAACACAAGTCTAATTCTGCTTTTGTTTCTCTGCTTTAGTTGCTAAATATAATGACTTGAGACTTTAGTGTAATGAGGGTCAATAATGAAATAAAAACGTTGAAAACGTTAAAAGGGAAAAGAAACGTCAGCTATAAAATTGTTCTTAGAGAAACATGAAAAGATGGTTTAAGCACTTGTGTATGTAGTTATGTATCTGCTCTGTAATATACAAATGGTAAGTTTATTTAAAGATATTATGGGTGCTATATGTTAAATGTTAAAATTAAGTAGTAAAGCAGGAACAAGTTAAGTGTAACGTCATTTCAATGTGATGTATGAGTGGGATATTTTACGATTTAAGAAAAGAAAAAGAAAACTTGCAAAAAAAAATGCAATTCAGTGTAATCAATAGCATGCGATAGTGCCATGGAAATGGTAAATTTATGTAATTTATAGAAAATGAAGATATAATTCATATGAAGACGATTTTTGAAGAAGAGTAATGTATTGTCCTCAAATTCTTAAACGTAGTGACAAAATTGCCTAAATTGATTTCCGACATTGATTTTGATCACGTTACAGTATTGCTCCTTCGACATAGATTAAATTCCAACTTTAATATTTGACGGGATTGATTTGAGAATAGCACTACTAACGAAAGTTTTGTCCTTTCGATTTTCAATTTTTATCCTCAAATAGTTTAAAAATCGAAAGTTTGCTAAGAAAGCATGCAAGCAATTTTGTTATGATAACTTCTGCGTGTGTCTCAAATTACCCCTTCCGGAAAATGAAGCATTTTTTACTCTTAAATCTCTTAAAATATTATGTTAAGCGTAAAGTCTACGATCGAATGACGCACGAAAACTGATGAAGATTATTGTTGTGCAAATGGTGCAGTCATGCAATTATCGCATGCATGTCTTATTTCATTTTTGTACCTATTTTCACTATGCACCCTTTTAATAACTGCACTTTTTTCAAAAAAATTAAATGAGTAATTGATGGTTTATCGAGGACCGTAGGTCCGATGATAAACCTAAATTGGATTAAGAATCGAAGAACATTCATAGAGC
>JAQFZH010005251.1:0-10818 GCA_034695485.1 Entomobrya nivalis
ATTTGATTTTCCTGAGATAACTGCGAACGAGCCTATGCCCGACTTCAGCGAGGCTATGCTTCAGTCAACAAGGACTTTAATAGGATATTCCTGAGATAACTGTAAACGGTGGCGGCGCACGACTTTAACCAGGCTATGGTTTTTTGTCAACAATGACTTTAACCGGCTACTATACTAAATATACTGAGCCGAGGCTATGCCTGACTATGGCGACGGTATGCTTATGTCAAGACTTGCATCAGCATCGTGAATTGGAGCACCTTATGAGCAAATACTAGTCTGGCCATGGTGCGGGTGTAGTTCATTCAAGATTAATCTCATTATGGTTATCTGAGCATAATATGGGTTATTCCAGGAATGGCGAGACTGCAGTTGTCACATTTTTTTGTTTTCCTTATCATTAATTTTGTGGTGTCGTATGGTCTGGGTAATGCAAATTTCTGCTTCTGTCCAAAAACCAAAATTGCCGTAAATAATGCAAGTACAAGTGTAATTGTAAGCCTATCTTTTTTTAAGTCAATTAATTAAAAAATTTATTACAATAACCATCAACGAATAAACAATAAATTGCGGATATAATTCAATTGCGGATACAATTCATTTCGGTGATACATTTAGTTAGCTGAGAACTTTTCATCAAGTCAAAATACAATTCGATTCAATAATATATTTAAATGCTGATTTTCGGAATAAAACAAAAAATTGAGCATTCAGTCATCAAACATATTCGTATCGACGAGCGAAACTTCTTGGCGTTTAGGTTTAGCTTCTTTAGCTGCTTTTCTGTGATTTTCAAGTATGACATTTCTCTCAAGCTCTCGTTTCAGGTATCCTGACACTCCTGGATCCAGCACCAAACCCACGTCATGTTGCGTTCCATTCTCCTGGTCACTCCAGGTAACTCTTGCCAGTCGTATCTTGGAGTTTGTCCTTGTGGTGGCAGTTTCGATTTCTTCAAAAATATTGTACACGGACCCGCAAATGACGTTGATGATTACCGTTCCAGCTTTGCGGGTGCACAAACCTTGTTTACACTTGGTCTGTTTCCTCCGGCAGCGGCAACCAGGTATCCTACTATAGCTCTGTACAGCCATTTTCCACTGCGTGTGTCCGATTCCATCTACAGTCTCCTTAAAACTCAAAGGTAGTTTTCCAGTAATCTTAATAAACAAAACAAGTATTTAACACATATAAACTTTACTATATATACTTTACCACATTTAACAATTAACAAGTAACTTACAATTTCCCTACAAAAAGGGGCAAAATACGTCTTCTCCTTTGGTTTATTTCCTTGCTTCACAACATAGACAACATCACCCAATGCTGTTTTATAAAAACCAGGTAAATTTTCAAGTCCTAGATTTTTCTTTTCTGCAGCAATTTTTGTCAGCAAATCATGGTACGACAGGGTGCGATCTATTTTGAAAGTTCTCAGGAACACTGTCCCATTCTCGAATTCAAATTTGTCAGGGGAAAGCGCCGTCACGTCTGCATTACATGAAGGTGATGGTATGTCTAAACAAATAATATGCATAAATTGGATTAGCTTGTTATCTTTAAAAACACTTGAGACACAAAATGATGATGACGTTATTTTAAGCTTACCAACACCCGTCAAGTCTGAAAATATACCGTCTCCTGCTTGTATCTTGCCAATTTCAATAGTCATTTTCTTGAAAAAATGTTTTTGAGCCATAATTGGAAGCATCATAAGTCGATTGAACGTCCTCGTGATAAACTTCTCGACATCATCCGTACTGCATTGGGAAACACCAATCATGCCCAATAGACTCCTTTGTTTTCCATGATAGGTTTCAATGGTACGATTAATTGCATCAACTGTCGCAGGGCTATTTAAATTTGTAGACATGTGTTTTGCTATAATTGAAGCTTCTGACTGTCCTTGGCAAATAGCGCCCTAGAAAAATTACAAATAAAATTTCTTATTATCAACATTTACGAATGAAAATTATTTATATATGCACTCACCATTTGTTTCATGCGCTCTTCAATTACGCACAGAAACCTTTTCTCGGTTGGGATGTCCGTCTTTACGATAACATACAGGGGTGGAGAGGCAGCGTTGGTTCTAAGCGTCCGTCCCAGAGTCTGCACTAGCTTTTCTGGTGACCACGGGTACTCAATAATAAAGTGAACCCTTTCCTGTTGGTTCTCTCTATTCAAATCGGCATGCAGGCTTACACCCACAGAGCTGGCGTCAGAGATTATGATGATCCTTTTATCTTTATCCATAAATTTCTTAACGTCCTCATCCCGAGTGGGAGTCCTCATTTTTTTCCAACACTTTTCATCTTGCACATAAAAAAATTGGCGCCCAGTGCCCTGAAATATTTTTTGAAGACATTAGTGTTAAATTTTCGACAACTTTAAAACTAAATTCCACATAACCTTGCGTTACTTACGTTTGCTATAATATCGGTTGCGTCTTCGTTTATTCCATACTCCAGTCGTTCCGTAAGTTCATCAAGGGGATTAATTGGCAGGAACGGACGTAGCTCAAAGAACAGTCGTGTTAAATCTGCATTCGTCACCGAGTCGCTGCATCTTTCAGCCGTCCAAGTGAAATCAATTGGTTTCACGCGGTCTTTGTTGACTAGCCCCCCTATTCCCTCTAACGCGCCAAGGCTATGGTACAAAAATCCAGTTTCCTCCTCCTTAGCTTTCTTGGTGGTTGGCTCACTACCACCAAGGTCTTTTCCAATGCTGTGAGCAATTTGGATTAAATTGCCAGGGGGAACTTCATATTGAGCCCATTCGTCCTCTACCTCGTCATCCTCCTCATTGCCAGGGGTCTTCGCATCGAGTGGGCTATCGCTTGGTGGACCCTCCGGAAGTTCAAACTTTGTGTTCTTAAGGCCTGACTCTTTGGTAACATACAACATTCCAGGGCCAAGCTCTATTTTAAGAAGCGCATAGATTCTTCGAAGAATTTGCCTGTGTGAAAACCAATATTTCTTTTAAAACATGTTCTGTTAAAGTTAAAATTCTACCATGTTAAAATGGTAGAATTAATAATTTCAGAAAAGTAAATTAAATGGTACAATACATACTCTAGTACAGAATGCGGTTTGCCATTGTTTAAAAATCCGGATTCACCAGTGTGTTGTATTGTTACTACAAATGATTTCTCCTTTTTGTAGTCAGCAATAATTTTGTCTGCAACGTCACGAATTTTTCCGCTTTGCATTAAGCATGCAAAATACCTCAGCATTTCCGAGTGAAACCTTGACCTGGTGGTCCTTACGATCCATCCAGTCCTATTGCCTGCACTGACATTATTGCAAAAGACATCTAGCTTCTGGAGGAGGCATATGAACTACAAACATAATTTTTTAATTTAATTCATTTTTAATTTTTCCAAAAATTCTGATACTTTTAATACTCTTATTCTTTTTCTACTTACCATTTCGCAACTTTTTGAGTAAACGTTCAGGTAATCTTTGTGCAATTTAATTACCAAAGTTTCGACATCGACATTGTGGAAACTGATTAGCCGCGAAAGAAATACCCCTCTTCTCTTCATATCCAAACAGACCAGTTCCATGCCGGCTACCCCCCTGAAATTTAGGTATAATAATATTAATATTTAAAAAAAGTATTTATAAAAGTAAATATTAATAATAAGCTTACATTTTTTTCAATCGGACTGAAAACTCATGCAAATCCCTACACTTTGATTTGTCACCCCAGAAATGTAGTCGTGGAAGGCTTAAAAGGTGAAAAGGTTCCGAGGCGGCCGTAGCAGAAGAGTATACAACCCTACAGTTGGGATGGTTATCCTGAAGGTCCACAAAATATTGTCCAATTTTTGACTTTTTTCTCGGACTGTGGGCAGCTTTAATGTAGTGGCATTCATCTAACACCAACTAAAAAACATACCATGTTATATGGTTATAAAGTAAAAATTATATATTTTTAGCACTAATTATTACCATTCCATCAAAGTCGTCTCTCAACCATTCGTTAACCTTGGCCTGATTGACTTCAGAAGACATATAAGTGTAGGTAGCAAAAACGATTCCCGCTTTGAAGTAGTCATCTGGCTTCAGCGTGCTTAACTCCATACAATCAATTTTGGGACACATCGTCTGTACGGCTTTCTTGGCAGTATTTATCAGGTCCTTATTTGGAACAACCCACAAAACCTGCATCACAAATCCATTCAACATTGCTTCATACGCAATGCCAGCCAGAGTAAACGTTTTGCCCACTCCTGTCCCATCACCTACATTTACACAAGAAATTAAATTAGGTCTAACCAAGAATTAGGAATTTATTATGCATTCATATACTAACCAATTAGGAACCCTTTTCTGTAGTTTACTCCGTCTGCTGTGAAAAATTCTTTATTAGTCTGAGTAGCATATATGACAGCTTGATACTGCGGGGCTGAAAGTTTAAACTTTCCACTATGCAGTATTTTCAACTCGTGAGTAATCGGAGGCATTCGGACATTTGCTAGTCCAGCACCTTCACAAAGTTGGGCAGGATGCTTTTCTCCAGGAACTGTAGTAAAAAAAGAGTAAGTTTTTTTTACTTTTACTCGGTGGTTTATTATTTGGTGGCAAAAAAACACTTACCATTTATGTCCTCTCTGTAGTTGGTAAAAATACTAACGGTGTCATTGGTAGCATCTTCCTCTTCTTCATCTTCCAAATGCCCCACCTCTTCCACATCTTCTAATATCTCGACGTCCATCGTACTTGCAAAAAATAAACATAAATGGACAAATTAACAACCTAACCGAATGTTATTACATAAATTGCAATATACCAAAAAAGGCAATTTCCCCAATTCCCCAACCCACCCAATTACTAAACCCACCCAATTACACAAGTCCCTAAATCACCCAATTTCCACAACTCCCTAACCTAATATAGGTGTCCTTATATAACTAGACCGAGTTGTCCTACGACTGAAATAAATTAACTTAACTCAAGTGGTCTCCCAAGTTCCCAATTATCACAATCTAACCAAATTCCCTAACTCATAAAGTCCCCAATTTGCACAACTTACCCAAATTCCCCAATACACCCAATGTAGCCAAGTGTACTTATTGTATACCTAGACCGTAATATCCAACGACCAATATATATATTGACTTATCACAATAGCCCTCCAAATTTCCCCAATTCCCTTTTTTCACCAATGTACCCAATTCACTCAATTTACCCAATGGAGCCAAGTGTACTTAATGTTTAACTAGACTGCAATGTCCAGCCACCAATATACATTGACTTATCACAATAGCTCCTCAAATTTCCCCAATTCCACAATCTACCCAATTTGCCCAACTTATCCAATTTCCCAAATCTACCCAATCCCACATCTGGACAACTTACGTAATTTCTCCAATTCAGCCAATGAAGCCAAGGGTACTTCTTGTTTAACTAGATGTTCACCCACTAATATATACTGACTTATCGCATATAGCATTCTAATTTCCCCAACCCACTAATCTACCCAATTCCCCAACCTTGTCAATTTACCCAAGTTCCCAACCTACCCAATTCACCCAATATCCCAAATCTACCAAATTCCACAACTTACCCAATTTCTCCAATTCACTCAATGAAACTAAGTGGTCTGTTGCTTAACTAGACCGTAATGTCTACCAACTAATATAAATTGACTTGACACATATGGCTTCCTAATTTCCCCAACTTACTAATCTACCCAATTCCCCAACCCATCCAATTTACCCAAGTCCCCAACCTACCCAATTCCCCTTATTTCCCCAATCTACCCAATTCCTCAACTTACCCAATTTCTCCAATTCACCCAATATAGCCAAGTGTACTGATTGAATAACTAGGCCATAATATCCAACCACCAATATATATTGACTTTTCACAATAGCCATTCATGTTCCCCCAATTCCCCAACCTACACAATATACCCAATTCACCCAGTTCCCCAATTTGGACAACTTACCCAATTTCCCGAACTCTCAAATCTACCCAATTCCCCAACCAAACCAATCTACCCAATTCCCCAACCTACACAATATACCTAATTCACCCAATTCCCCAATTTGCACAACTTACCCAATTTCCCCAACTCTTTCACATAAACACTTTTGGACTACACAGCAAAACTTTGGCGAGGAACTGTAGAATACTATATACACGATGAAACCTTTTAGAAAACAAAGCGAAGCTTTCCTCTATTCAAGATTTAAATGGACGAACCTAGCCACATTAAAACTTGACAAAAAAATTAAAAGAAAAAAACAGCACAACTTCACTCCTTGAACACTTGTGCGAAACTAAAATCTTTCCCTGCGTATTTTCATATTATAATATTCTAACATGCTCAAATAGAATTTCGGACTTTGGCGCACAACGCAGACTGGCAGGAATAAAAAACAATGAAATACCATTGACATTTTCGATTCCCCCATTTTTTCTCTCGCACATCTTCTTTTCCACAGGACCCGTCGCGCTTCTTGTCCCTCTTATGTTTAACTCGAATGCGCTCAACATAGGTGGGATAGGCGTGCCTTTAGAGTCATTCTTGGACTTAAGTCGGACGAAGGTGAAGTCTAGCCTAGATCAAATATGTCAACGCGGAGGATACACAAACCATCTTTGACAAACGTCTAGTCGGACGAAGATGAAGTCTGTCCTAGGTCAAATATGTCAAGTCACAGAGTACACAAACCATCTTTGACGAACGTCTAGTCGGACGAAGGTGAAGTCTGGCCTAGGTCAAATATTTCAACGCGGAGGATACACAAACCATCTTTGAGGAACGTCTAGTCGGACGAAGGTGAAGACTAGCCTAGGTTAAGTATGTAAACGCGGAGGATACACAAACCATCTTTGACAAACGTCTAGTCGGACGAAAGTGAAGTCTAGCCTAGGTCAAATATTTCAAGTCACAGAGTACACAAACCATCTTTGACGAACGTCTAGTCGGACGAAGGTGAAGTCAAGCCTAGGTCAAATATTTAAACGCAGAAAGTAAACACAAACCATCTTTGACAAACGTCTAGTCGGACTAAAGGTGAAGTCTAGCCTTGGTCAAATATGTCAACGCAGAGGATACACAAACCATCTTTGACGAACGTCTAGTCGGACGAAATCTGACGAGGTCTAGTCTGGATCAAAAATGTAAACGAAGAGGCTGATAAGGATATCTCTGGCGGACGATAGGTCGGACGAAGATGAAGCCTAGCCTAGGTCGAAAATGTAAACGTAGAGGCTGATAAGATTATCTCTGGCGGACGATAGGTCGGACGAAGATGAAGCCTAGCCATGGTCAAAAATGTAAACTTAAAGGCTGAAAAGACTACGTGGGACGAACGTGAAGCCTAGCCTAGGTCAAAAATCTACAAGTAGAGGCTGATAAGAATATCTCTGGCGGACGATAGTTCGGACCAAGATGAAGCCTAGCCGAGGTCAAAAATGTAAACGTAGAGGCTGATAAGACTATCTCTGGCGGACGATAGGTCTGACGAAGATGAAGCCTAGCCTAGGTCGAAAATGTAAACGTAGAGGCTGATAAGACTATCTCTGGCGGACGATAGGTCGGACGAAGATGAAGCCTAGCCTTGGTCAAAAATGTAAACTTAGAGGCTGATAAGATTATCTTTGGCGGACGATAGGTCGGACGAAGATGAAGCCTAGCCTAGGTCGAAAATGTAAACGTAGAGGCTGATAAGATTATCTCTGGCGGACGATAGGTCGGACGAAGATGAAGCCTAGCCATGGTCAAAAATGTAAACTTAGAGGCTGATAAGACTACGTCGGACGAAGGTGAAGCCTAGCCTAGGTCAAAAATCTACAAGTAGAGGCTGATAAGACTATCTCTGTCGGACGATAGGTCGGACCAAGATGAAGCCTAGCCGAGGTCAAAATTGTAAACGTAGAGGCTGATAAGATTATCTCTGGCGGACGATAGGTCTGACGAAGATGAAGCCTAGCCTAGGTCAAAAATGTACACGTAGAGCCTAATAAGACTATGTCTGCGGGCGATAGGTCGGACGAAGATGAAGCCTAGCCTTGGTCAAAAATGTAAACTTAGAGGCTGATAAGACTACGTCGGACGAAGGTGAAGCCTAGCCTAGGTCAAATATGTGAACGTGGAGGCTTCAAAGATAACCATTGGGGGGTAGCTAGGCCTAACCTAGGCCAGGTTGAACGGACCTCAGCCTGAAGTTTTGTCGTATTTAAACTATTTCATAGGGTGAGGTAATGAACATCAGCAAATGATGTGTGTGTTATTATTTTCTATATGTGAGATAAGGTAATGCTATAGAGTTATCAACATGGAAAACGTATTTATGTAATAAAATTAGGTTTGTCTTAATAAAATATACTTTATTTCATAAAACTCCAACATATAGTTTACATTTAATGTATATAAAATATCTAAATTTGAGAGCATCATAAAGGTTATAACAGTTTATTTAAATTGAGCCACACAAATCAGTGGAAAAATGGATGTACTTTTTCATTTGAAGTAAATTAAAGAATTTTTGCTAATGAAGTTAAATATGTTCAAACTAGTCATTAGTTTTGTGCATAAAATACTAGATACTTAATCAACTGTTCTATACCTTATAGGACGGTATAAAATTAATCAATTTCATTACAACTACAACAGTATATTGAGTGAGTTTAAACTAATTCCTGGGACTCAGGTCCAACGTCTTCAAAATTCCCGAGATACTGAGCAATGGCATCACTCCACTGAACATAGTCAAATCCATTTCCATGATACAACGGATGTAAATCCTCTGGCAGGACAAGGTTGTACCCAGCTTCCTTCACGTTTGCAAATGCATTGTTAATTTGGAAAAGTATAACTCCCCCACCCATAAGCCTACTTGCGTCATCCACTGTGATATTCACCAATGATAATCCTAAAATTCAGAAGAGAAACGGGGAAATTAAAATTTATTTTACATAAACTAACATTATTATACGTGCGTTTATATCATACCAATTAACTTCATCAACAGGAGACTTGATACTCCAGCGTTACTGCTTGAAGTCAGCAGGTTTCTCAAATAATTGAGCAGTTGATTCCTCCAACCTCTTGAACCTTTTTCTCCTGCCGTAGGTTTCGTAGGTACAACCCTCAGGTAGTCGTCACGCATGGCCTTCAAGAACTCCAGTATTTCATTGTCATTATGCTCGTAGGGATTTTGCAACAACAGCGGCAACTTTTCACGGTGGGCTTGGACAAGTCGAGGAAGATGATTTGCGACCAAATAAGTTGCGAGCTCAAAGTCAAAAAATTCCTTGTTGACCTGTTGACCCCACATCCCATCTTTGTACTGCTTTGAAAACCATGCCAAATTAACCGCTGTGAGAAAATAAATAAGCCCTATGGTCATTTATTGTTAACATATTCTCATATTTAAATTTTTACATTTGTTAACTTACTTCTTCTCTCGTGGTCCACTTCCACCTCTGTTGGATATGCAAATGGCCCATCCATGATGCACTAATTTCTGAATTTAGAAAAACAACAAAAAATGGCATTGTTTATTGACTTATACTACGTTAAGACACTAAGAACGCCGTTTTCAAAACAAAAAACAAGCCAAAGTAACTCCGACACGCTATGTCAACTCCCAAAACACACTTTGCCCTAATATTCAAGTTGTCAAAGGTATCCAATTTCCTAAACTAATGCAATAATTGTCCCAAGTACTTAAGGATTGTCCAAACTTGCCAAATTACCAATTTGTTCAATTTACTTAACTGTAAGGCCCATTCTAACATCCACTTACACCCAATTATACAAATCAACATATTTTAAACTTAAACTTAAAAACTGTACTTACCTCACGTTTTTTCCGATGATATCTTTGCCAAACTATTCTTACGTAAAACTGACAACCCTATAAGAATCAAAAAACGTAGCAAATCTCTGGTCAATTCTTTAAACAATAGATGGAAACAGGGAAATTGAACTCGAAAAAGAATTAAACCCACTCCTTTTCACTACGATTTTCAACTTTTAAACTATTAAAAAAAACTTCACTCTTCAGCTGTATTTCAACACAATATTAACTACGTACATTTAAAAATATTGAACAAAGCCTTTGTCAAACCTTCGAAAAAATGGACGAACCTAGCCAGTGAAAATTAAATATTTCTGGAGCACAAAACTCACTCACCAACCTTTTTCACCGACAGTTTTGTAGAGACTGAAATTAAAAAGGATAGGGCTCACCAAACATTTCACACGAACTTGCAACTATAGACATGCTTAAATTTTGAAAATTTCCGCGTTTAATTTTTCGCATAAAATGCCTGGCCTGTATTTTCGAGCGCCAAAAATGATGTAAAATGTATTTTCCATGAAATAACAGACTATTAAGAGGACTGGCTTCGTAGGAGTCAAGCCGATGCACTATTTAATCGACTTAACGTTTATTGTATCTAAGTTCTTGTGCCTGCAGCAACCCTTGACCAAGACTAAGTTCAACGCAGTTATGACATCGCTTTGGTCAGAAGAAAACTCTTTCGATGAAGATGGCGCTAAGCAGCAACGAGGAATCAGTCCAGCTAAGCCATAGCGTAGCCTTAGTCGGAATTTACTGTTTTTGTAAAGCGAAAAGACAACATAGAACAAGGCTACATTCGACAGAAGCTGGCCTTTGCTACCGTCATAGCTGTCCTGAGCCAGTAAGGAAGGCAATGAAATTCAGCTTACGTTCCGTCAGACTTAGCTTGAGCCTAGCCTTAGTTGGAAATTGTTTTCTTCGTAAAGCGAGACGACAACATAGAACAAGGCTACATTCGACCGAAGCTGGCCTTTGCTACCGCCATAGCT
>JAQFZH010005252.1:0-10818 GCA_034695485.1 Entomobrya nivalis
TAACTAACAGCTTGTAACCACTGCTATTACATATCCTTTCCCCAAGAAAACATGACACATTATCGTTATCGTCTTAAGTCGGATTTACATTTGAACAATTCTGGTTTTTGAGCTCGTTTGTCACGTACTCTTGGGGTACCATATCACATTCCTGTTTCATTCATTTATTTCAATTGAGCAAGCCAATAACATTTTGCCAATCACTAGAAAACAGTTTAACTTGTCACGTGCAAGTTTGGAAACGTCATGTATAACTTGCAAAAATTGTGGTTATGTCGCAGCTGCTCTTGTAAAATTCCATGATGTGGAACATAAAAACAAACGTAATTTTTACAGTGCTCTCGTTTTAATGAAGCTCCCAAAATCTTATCTGTTTGTTTTTTTCAATTGTTTTTAATCTTCATGAATGATCCTTCCTGTAAACGATTCTTGATAATTTAAGCTTTTGCCTGCAACAAAACAAAAGTTCAAGAAAAATGGTGGTACGCCAAATTAAATGACTCATATATGTTTCACTCAAACAACGAATTGAAGTAATTATATTTTTATGTTCATGTATCTTTCGCCAGTCTTCATTATCTATTACCTCTATTAACTAGCATTACAAAAACATAATTATAGGTGATCCTTCACACTGATATCGGCAAAAATAGAAGAAAGGCACGCTATTGTGCATGAAGAAATGCCGTGCTTTATCGATTTCCCACTTTGTCTTGTTGCGTTTTGCACAAGTACATAAGCAGCACTTCCGCAGTCATGTCATTTTCTCTGTTTTCAATATCAGAGTGCTTACAAAAGCGATAATCGCGTGTAATACATTAATAGTATATGTTACCAGTAGCAAAAGAAAAATATCCTTTTTTGTGCTTATCCAATCTCATCGTACTAATCATCTCCCACTCCTACTAATGTCGTCATCATAATGGCGCAGTAACAGTAATCATCGCGTTTGCACGTTATAGGTAAAGTAATACTAGAACTTTGGTCTCTTTGGAGCAAATAGGCATCAAAGAGAAAACTGACACAATTGATGGATAGCTTCTGAATTGCTCTACAGTAAAAAAGTGTATTTGGATCGCAGCAAACGATGCCTCAGGCCATGCGTCATGCTCCTTCCTAAACAAAAATAGAAAAAATAGGACCTTTGCCTAATGTTTACAAAGCATTGAAAAATGTTTTAAAATGCTGCCTATCGCAGCATATTACAGTTTTTGTGTTGTAATAAAAAAACTTTTATCTCGGATGTTAGCTTCATAACAATACAACGCATAATACCTAATATATTATTATAATTACAATAAGTGATTTTCGGGCATGTACATTAGTTAATAAGGCCTTAAGAAAGTTAAAAGTTATGATATGACTATATGACTATATATGTCAGCAAAATTACAAAAAAAAAAACATTTTACAAATAACTTTTGTGATCTAGATGACAAGTTGCCATTTTATACTTGGAAGAATATGCGTCGCGTTGATAATTCATAAAACGATGGTCCTGGTGTTGTTGGTGATGATAAAAAGACAGCATGGAGTATTTTAAGTCTGTTCTTTTCACAAAGAAACTCATTTTCTTTGGTATTTAACCTCAAAGGACCTATGCTAGACTACTAGTCCACTGCGCATATGAGTTGGCAAAGAAGAGGAGGAGGAAGCAAACGAAACATACAAAAAATCGGTCTTTTATAAAGGAAAGGAAAAGACAGACTGGCAGTATGAAAGACAGAAAATGTTCTAAGAAAATTTTCCTTTGAGTTTCCTTTTCTTCTTTGATGAAATCTAGTCAGATGTGTGCATAGTTTGGTTTTAGTAATAATAAAATATGTAAGCTAGGCATATATTCGACCTGCTATAGTAAAGTAATGATGTCGATGGAAGTGGTGAGCAATCAAACTTACAAATGTAAGTACAAACAGTCAAAGTTATGTAGGCATGCTGCTGCGTGCATGTGAGTGTCTGTGAAGTAAATCTTCAAAGAGTTTTGTGAGTGTGTAGTTAGTTAGGTTGGCACAAATTTCTTTGGATTTCTTTTAGACGTTCATATAATGAAAAGCACGTGGTAGAAAGAAGAGTACAATACAAACATATTGATGAAGTGAAAGATGATGAGTAGATTCGCGATCGAGAGATGCCCATTTTATAATATGGGATGCTGGCTCGGTGTTTGTATACAAATAATATCATGAAAGAATAATATATTGAGGGCAAAATTGTGGGGATAATTTTACAAAAGTAATATTTTTGCCAAGAGTCAAAATGTAAATATTCTACTTTTTAGCTAATTGTCACATTTTATTTTTAAATGCACCAAAAGTGTGAACAGCAATTATGTGCGATTTGCTTAAATAATTAGCTAGGTCGAACAGCAAAAATGCTGCATAATTATGTTTGCATAGATGATAGATAAAATATTGTACGAGTTGAAAAATGATACATCATACAGCAACAATAACAAATGACCTTAGTTTAAATTTACACGTTCCACGTCCGATACGCAGTCTGGAAAATTGTGATAATTACACAGGGCGAAGAGAATTAGCAGACTCACTAGACTGTCATACTAATCTATTCCCGAATACTCATTCATAATCGCCTACTGTTATTAATGCAACATTTTACAACTTGTCACTTCCTCCAGCGCAATGTAGACGAAGCCAATTAGTTTAAGCGATTTAATATTTGTAGCTCTTTCACGCGTTCGGTATCATTATTATCGTCGTCTCCATTATAGTTGATACCTTTTTGGCTTTAATGAATTTTATTATAACTACAGGTCCAGCCTTTCATTTTTTATTACTATCATTACTCAAAAGGAGCATAAGGTATCCTTGGACTGAACACGTATTCGTAAAATTAGTTGGCCAAACTTTGAAAGAGGTATACAGATATCATGCAAAACCAATTCGAAGGTGAAGTTTAGATTCACAGTACGTTAAAGTGTGGAACAGTCACAAAATTTCTAATTATGAGATTGGTATGTAGGTACCTATTAGGTGTATTAGGCATAAGTGTGACAAATTTAGCCGAATGGACAAAATCTAATTGCTTCAAGAAAGGTGAGAGAATCTACACTGAAAGAGTGAATTCTTAACGATTCAGGATCTTCAATTTGGAAGTGATAATTGAAATTTAAAATATCTGTGTATGAATCTGACATAAACTATCCTTTCTTATATAACATGAACATGTTTGAAATAAATTTCATGTGTCTACACATGACATATAATGCTTACTTTTGAAGGATACGGCAAATTATCACTTGTGTGAAATGTTGGTCATGTTATTATTACGACGATGCTTGCGTAAAGCAAAGTAAAAATTACATGTGCACTATTGCTCAAGGACACACTGGACATACTATTTTTTGCTTTTGTGAGATAGCTACTGTTGAAGTTTAAAAAAAACCTATTTAGAATTTTGCAGTTTAGTTTTGTGCAAATGAAGCACGTGAGAACATTTTATATTTATTTCATTCATTCAATTGAATTCTGGTCATTATTTTAAGCACTTGAGATACGAAACATTGCATAAAATAAAGAGTTTGTTATCAACCTTCCAAATGTTCAGAGGAATTACACAAAGATCATCTCTTCAACTTTGTCTCCAGTTTTCGCAGAAGCCTACCAATTTGTCAGATTAAAAATGTCTTAACAGTTGAGGATTAGAAGAATGTAATTTTCTCCATATCTCTCCAGATCGTTTAGCATATCTATTCAATTCACTGCAATTGCATTTGAAACAAAATGTAAGTATATAACATGCAGATACGATATTAGTAGGCAATGTGTGAAATGTAAATATTGTAAAGCTAATTCTTGGGTATTACACCATGACGCACTGAAAATTTGGGTTGTTGCTAATGATGATGTTGTAACGGATTTTGCCAGTGACTTGCAAAGTATAAATACGATACGATACAGTAAACTATTAACATGGCATATAATATGGAAACATATATATACTAAAGTTAGAATGGTGTTGTGCATTTGCAAGTCGAGTGAATGATAAATAAATGGTATTAAGCCTGACAGTGTAGCATTACATCCAGTTTCAACTGCCAACGCTCTGCGACACACAGTAATGACATCCCATCATCTCAGTCATTATCATCATGGGTGGCGTGGCATGAATGGTGCAGCTATTACTGTTGAAAGTCCTACGATCACGGATACAGTCAACAGCTACGGTGATCTGATAATAGATATGAATTTATGCGCTTTGGGATGTGATAGAAAACTTGTGCATCACGTCGTCCTCGTAAAAGCACACAAAAATGCGATCTATGTATGTTATATGTATTCTGAGAATACTATTCTCCTGCTTTGCTACCGCAATACCCTAATAATAGTAAAATTACTTATTCCTAATACGCAGTTAACAATAATATGCTTGTCGTCGGTTTCGCTCTTCTTTATCTAATTAAGTAGGTTATTTTACGATTGTAATTCAAACAATTAAATAATAACAAAATGAGTGAGTTAACTGGTCAGGTAATAAGTTACGATTTTAATTTATGATCCAAGAACCTATGTGGGTTAAAATTGAAAAATATTACTTTCGAAAGCGATGCAATGAAATAGCATAGGCAAACATTATAAACCTTTGTAAAATGTACAATGTAAATAATTATAAACACAAAAACAAACCAAAAATAAAATTATACGTGTAACCGGTTTTTTCATTATCGTTTCAATTCTCTGTGCAATTTTCAGGAATAAGGTTATCCGATAATTTTGGTTTTTGCAACTCATTGATCGTTTCTTGGTATATATTTTGTCCACGAAGCTCTGAGCTGCTGTATGAAATAACGAACTACATGAAAAATTTAAGTAAACCGTATAAAATAAACGTTTCCCATTAAAATCATTACACTTTCGTAGCACATTCGCTAGAAGAATTCCCATTAATTCAGTCCCAACCCCGTTTCTTGCGTTTTTTCTTAACGCTTCACCGATTTCCAGTTATTTTCTTATCATATCGTACATACCAGGTAAAGCAAACGCCAGCCACAGAAAAGAAATAAGGGTAATGGAAAAACATTCAAGAAAATTGAACAGCTTCCTCCAATTCTCTTGTTTTGTATCTCCTCCCTATGCCATCATACTTCCTCTCCAGCTTTGGTCATTCTCATTGAAAAACACTAGCGATATTGTCCCACGCCACCAACAAAACCAACTTTTGTATTTAGTTTGTTAGTTACACATATACCAATCTACACATCGCATCTGGTCTTCCCATTAACTCAAGTCGATATATTTGTCGCAAAGTCACATTCGAGGAAAAAAAGAATTTTCTTTTCTTAGCTGGGTTTCATTTACCTCTTTTAACAGCCAAAAAGTACAGTTTTTTTCTCCCTTTTCTTCACACACCATCACCACTCATTTTTAACCAAATAAATATAACCAGTTAGTCATTATTTACACGGGGGTAAGCGACGCAACGCTTATAATGTAACTGTGTGTATACTTACTAAACATACCATTCCAGTGCAGTGTAGTCAACGCGAGATTTTTTCTTCGTTTTGTCTCGTGAGTAAAGAATCAGCTAATTAATTTATGGATTAAGGTTCATTGCTTACGTTCTCGGTCACCAACCTCTTTTCCTCACGCTCTATTAATTACTAAGAAAGGAGAAGACATAATATTCTCTCACTTTCTCTGATAGAAAACGTAAAAGTACATCCAACACCATGTTTTTGTTCTTGGCAGCTCAGTCATTCTTGCTATACTTCAAACTTCATCATCCATGTCTATTATAATCATCAAGGAAAACCAGCTTTGTAATTTGCCATGAATTTTTGTGACTCGCTCATTGCCAAATAAGAAATGGTTTTTTCCTTGGTTGTCGTCGCTCCTATCATCATTTCGTTATCATTACTTATTTTCTTGCAATTCAGTTTCATTTCCAGATGCTATTTCCTACCAAAAATATGTTCGGTAAAGAAAAAAGACCACCAGGCACAGTGGAAAAGTTATTGGTACAGAACAGCAATCTCGCATCAATTCCAAAATGAACTCTTTTCTTGTTAAAACAAATGCTTTTCTGTTCCTAAATTAAATGTCACAAACATTAGTTAAGTTGTAAACCAACAGTCTGATGTCTGCAATAGAAAAACTGTAATTGTATTGTAAGTAGCACAATTTATCTAAATGCAGTATAGATGTCTTTCCATCTCGGTAAAAAAAAGGTGATGGTGACAGTTAACTGATCCGACAACTCACAGTAAGTTTGTTGTAGTTTTTCCTGTAATGATGGTCATTTAATGATACCCTCAGAATACCATGTTCATAATCTTATGACGAGCACATCAGGAAAATTGATCACATGCTTTAGATTCTTGAGAACCAGTTAGTTTCTGTTGTGTCTTTCTACCAGAAGTTGTAGCGCGATATGGTATCAGTTGCACAACCCGGCTGAGTTGTAATGAGAGTCGTGTCGTTTTTCTTTTTCTTCTTGTTTCACCGTTTTTGTTGAGCTTTTTTCTACTTGAAACTCGTCTGTTCAGTGAAGAACACGCTGTTCTCTTTTACTTTCTTCTACAAGTATTAAAGGCACGTGTCATTTGTTATGTCACCTTTTACTTGAGTGAGAATGCCAGTAAAATAAAACTTGCCACATCACCTTTTCCCCAATCAACGCTAACAATATAACAAGCAGTGGCAAAAAAAGAATCTTTAGAGATCTCAACCAACTAACTTACTTTTCAGTGAGAACGATATTTGTCAAGATGATCCTGATTATCAAACTCGCCATGATTGTCATCGTAAGAACAAGTATCGTATGAAGTTTGAGTGAAATAGGGGAAAAGGGGATAAAACGTTCATGGGGAAATGGGACTATTTTGTATTAGGAATTAGGATTAGGGTAGTAAGTAGTAGCACAGGCACACATTTAGAAAATGGAAGGATGATGGGACATGATATGTGTACATATTATAGGTTTACATGTAAAATCGGATGATGGCGATAATCATGGTATCTTGTTATAAAACTAAAAGTTTATTTGCCGGGCAGCATTGTCTCATCTCCACTTTCACCGCAGCAGCTATATAAGTATATGTGTACACGTATATACATATTTATATATTTTATATAATACACTAATGGCTTTCTGTTGGTTTTTTTTTGGCAGAAAGTATGCATTCTAGTTAGCTTTCATTTTATACGTGACGTTGTATTTTGCACGCTGGCAAACTCAACTTCTTTGTTTGGATATGAAGTTTTCTCCTTTTTGTGGAATGAAATTTTTTGTATTGTGTGTTTAGGCAGGTGAGCATTAAAAACTTGAGCGTGAGTGAGAATTCTGTTGCTGTACCTTCTATAAACTTGTTTTTATGTATCATGAAAATGAAAAGCAAAGTGTGCCAAGGCACTGTATGATGGCGGAGAAACATGAGATAACTTCCTTTTACCGTGCTCATATGGCATTTAATATGGGAAAGTGCAGCAGCGCAAACGACAGTTGGGAAAATGAAAAACATTTAGTCAGATCACGCTTCCTCGTGATCAATTTGGACATGTTGATTGTACATCCTGCCATACCACAACGAAGCAAACGACTGTTCAAACAACAACCAATTCATTCTGCTGACCGTAGAATAGACTTGTCTGTGTGTCTCTGTTTTTGTGGCTATAATAAGTGATTGTGGTGATAGGTAAGATGAGGTGATGCTGATAGATAATCATTAAAAATACAGGAAAGAATCATCCACTCCACCTGTGCTACTTTCACTTACATTTTATATTTCCTCATATACATATAATATCAAACATGAAATGTAAATGAGGACCAATGAGAAAGGAGTTTTTTTCCAGGACCTCCATCGAATAGTGAGCTGTTTAAGGACTTCAATTAGAAATCCATGTGTGTTTTTATATGGACACTATTTAATTACAGTATTTAACATTATGTTTTGCCTTCATTATAATCTTCCTGCTTTCATGTCTGTGTACTCAATTTCTCTGTCCTAATGAAACTGAGCTATTGCACAATTTGGATATTTTATTTTTTGGGAATGAATAGAAATAGAATGGGTACGAAAATAAAGTACATCATACTAACGTGTATCCCTTTCATACATACACATGCACATGTGTCCCTTCAAATCAAGGCAGAAACCAGAATAGCTATATGTGCACAAATTCATTACGAGAAATAAATGAGGGTTTTAGTTTGTGACTCGCGCCCTACAACATTTACATCTAGAAGCAAATGGTCGAATAAGCTAGTATAAACATCTTTAGAAAAGTTTCATTAGAAGAATAACTGTTATAAAACTATGTAAAGTGGAGGAATCTATTTTTCGAATTTAAAATATAAATATTGAGACTACAGAAAAAAAAACATGAAAACATTTCAGAATAGGGTTCTTGGTGGTGGTAAAGCGTAGGTTAAATTATAGTAAACATGTAAAAAAAATTCAGGGGGATAAAACTTTTTGTCCTTCACAGAAACGTACGGCTTTTTCACCAGAGGGGAAATAAACATTTATTCACACAGAGATAGAAACTTTTTTTTAAAGAAGGTATGCTCAATATTTAAACACTCGTCGTATCCCCATTTATTACCTTACTGAAAGCTAGCTGAATGAAAACACTTATCTACGTGTTTGTTTGTCTGTGTGTCAACCAACGGGATATCACGTTGCATTGGTCGATGGTTGATTTCTCTTGCCTTGAGATATAGGCTTCAAATGTCAATGCCTCAAAGCAAATTGATTTCGAGTTGCTGTGATTAGATTTAAATTATTTTTTTCATGGTGAAATTGAAATCTCTCACTACGAAGCATACTACGAGACATAATGTGCACAAATGCATATATATAGGTATAAACTTATTTCTTCAAGTTTAAATCACGTGAAGTCTTAGAAAATGGTCAGTAATTTAAACAGTTTCAACAAACTGCTGATCATTCATTGATATCTAGATCCATGCTTTGTACAATAATTGTATACTTGCATAAAAATATTTAGTTTTATTTCTTTAGCTTTGTAGTTATTTTGGGTTCAGCTACTTTATTAATTCTTTTTGTACTTTTTCGCTTTTTATTTCTCCGAATTTTTCTTTTTATTTCAAGGAAAGTTTACTTTAAATAACTTCCCTTCTCGCACTCATTTTTGGCTGCATTTTATAAAAGTAAGAGTCAGGGGATATGGGCCACTTTACGTTTATTTTTCCACTTGGTGAAAATTTGACACTTTTATGATTTTCACAACTTTCCCCTTGTGAAACCACCAGAACCCTTTCTCTAGTCCAGTACAAGCACCTGATGGGTAAAAAGTAGTAAAAGCGAAGTTCTTCAACTAAACCTTCCTGTATACCTATATATTTGTCTACTGACTCATTTTTCTGCACTTAAATCCTTACGTCGAGGGTAAGCAAGATTGCTTTCCGGATGCCTCATTTGATGATGAATAATGTGATACATAGCAAGCAAGCTAACTACAAAATGCCATCTTCTTAAAATATAAAAAAATTCTCTGTGAAGCATTTCTAGTTCTTACTAGACAAGTAAGTAGGTATGTTCCTAGCTATAATGAAGTTTGTCGCCTCCAGTCACAGGTTGCATTTAAGTAACCCTTTAAACAAAGCTTTTAACATTAGCAGCAGCAAGAGAGTCTCATGTTAAATTAATATATTTGCTTATGACGTGTGCTTTCTCCTTTTTAATGAAATAAGGCAGCATGTCTCCCAGCAAAATATTAGATTCTACGTCAGCTCACCCACTCGGTCCAATTTTTTTTAAATCAGCAAAAAAGTAGAACAATTTTTGAATGACGAGGAGCGACCCTCCAGCGCTAATTCTACTTGCTCCAGAAAAGATTTCCACTTGGATGATTGTTTTGTGCTAGTTGTGTGTGTATACAAGGTTTCTTGTCTACATGTTACACAATTTTACACCATATAAGCATTCAGTTTATGTTTGGCTTTCACCTAATAAGTATTTTTTATTTATAAAACAATATTTTGTCACACACTAAACCTGAATGAGCTACCGTTGGAGTATACTCGGCTATTTAAATACCGTGTAAGGCTTCATCCTTCTCCTCCGTCTAACTTGCTACTTTGCATAACAAAAATAATCATCATAATCATTGTAAGTTTTTAGCAGAAAAGCAAAAAGCTCCTAACAAAATTATAACATAACATCTGCTCGGTCTCTGTTACCGTATCTCGAACACCATACATATTCATATACAAAATAGAAAGCCAAAGTATTCTCTCCAGTAAAAAGTTTTCTCCTTTTCCTATCAGTCTTTCGTAGACCAAGTCCGAAACTTCTCAGCTCTTTTACTCTTTCTGATTGTGAGCGAGCGACTCAGGTTATTAGCCTTTTTGCTAATTGGCTTGTCACGAATTATTAAGTACCATCACAGACGGCACAAGAGACTATTCATATTACTGCTCTTGTATATATTTAGCTTCGAGTTGTGCGACCAAGCGTACAAACAGGAGTAGCGAGCGAAATTATATAATATTAACATCGAGAAAGTAAAGCAGAAGCCTTTCCTGTCTATCTTTTATGCTGGCTCTTGATTATATATACACGACAGCGACAGCGTAACCTTCTTTCGTCACAGCTGATGGAAC
This sequence comes from Entomobrya nivalis, assembly GCA_034695485.1. Classification (NCBI taxonomy): domain Eukaryota; kingdom Metazoa; phylum Arthropoda; class Collembola; order Entomobryomorpha; family Entomobryidae; genus Entomobrya; species Entomobrya nivalis. The sequence continues at coordinate 10,591 of JAQFZH010005252.1, forward strand.
AACCAACAAGATCCGAGATGTAGTAGGCTTATTACTTAAACTACATTAGAATGTTGCATGCGTGCCATGCCATGCCATACCTACAAACACAATGTCTGCTTCCAAGAAGAAAGTTACCGGTATATACCATCAAGTATTCACACTACCTGATATTCGGAACTACTCGACTATAAGGAACGTATAGAATAATAGTATCATAACATCTCGTAAAGGATAAAATGAAAAGAG
>JAQFZH010005253.1:0-10817 GCA_034695485.1 Entomobrya nivalis
GTTTAACAAAAAACCATCGCTCAGCACCTCAAGGTTCAAAGTCGAATCTAGCACCAAAGCAGTTGGAGCCTTAATTACACTTCATTCTTTTGCAAACCCTTGTGCATTTACTTACATATGTTCTACTCAGATGAAAATGAACAAATGAAAATTTCTCAATTCATTATGCGTAATTATCATATTTCAATTTTTGTTATTTCACATGATCATCTACCAACGCAATTATTATTATAAGCTTTAAAGACGTCCGGAAAGATGCCTTTTTGCTCACGAATAAGACACTAATGAAAATGATAAGATCAATATAAATGTTGGCCTCATCATCATGGCAATTGTTAGTATGATTAAAGTTCTAGTTACTCCAGTTTTTTATTCCATTATTCATTGGATTGTAATAGTGAGCATGTAAAGAGAAATGAAAACATAGTTATTATCTTTTTCCATCAACTTCAACACACCGTAAGAATGAATTTAATGTCCTTCCGTTTTCTTTTCTTTCAATTGTCCGCGAAAAAAGTAAGAAATTTTTTGATAGAAAATGTTGAAATGCTAAATAATTAGTTATTATAAACTCTGATAAAGTTACGCATCTGTTGTCTGTAACAATAAAGACTTGATTTTGTAGCGTAACTTATGAATACTTCCTTAGTAGAAAGAAAGCACTGAAAGTCATGTCATAATTCATCGGAAGATTACAAGCAATTTTAAATCTTTGCTGAATGCAATGTAACAATAACCAAACGCTTGCAGCGTGAACACTAAAATTACCTCTGCCTCCAACATCAAAAAAGATTTTAATCCAATTCGGAAATTCAGTTGCACGCAACACTACCACAACTAAAACCAGACCGTTAATGGGCAAGACATGTCAAGAATTATTTCTTCCTACTCATAGAAAAAAACAGTATTTTTTTGGATTTAACATTTTGAACATCCTATCCTGTGGCTTATAAACTCCAGGGTTATGGTACAACAGAAATAACTGTATTGTACTTTCCAAAGTCCAAAGTAAATAATCGAAAGAAACTCACCAAAATCACAAACAAGTCAAAGTCCTCTTTTTAAATGTAGGCAAATGAAAATACTACGCAACTTTTTCCCTAGGATGCATGGCATTTTGATTCAAAATATATTTTGGAATTCTTACGAATTTTTGATGCTCGAAACTTACAAACATACTTTGTTGTTTGCTAACGAAAATTGCTTAATACAAAGTAGTTTTAGGGTGTGTCATAAACTCATGAACCGTTTAACAATGTAACAGAAGCAGTAGTCATCTTTCACTGGTTTTCATACAACAAGCATTCAAAGTAAAGCCCTTAACTTTGTGTTTTCCATTTATTTTACAATGCTGACGTATATGTGTGTGTATTGTGTATGTATTGATATTATTGGCATTCGGTTAGCCTTTTAATTTTTTTATTTGAATAGGCATTTTTGCCATGTTCATGATAAATATTACGCAATATCATACAAAATTCTTGCGAAGCAAACTCCGTGCCTCCTTCTTGAGCAGCAAATATTCAAACACGGATACCAGTAAACGACACCGTTCAAGCAAACGGATTCATTTAAAGACTTAAAAAATTACTACATGATGGTATTACTTTGACGGTGCGTTTATGAAGTACAGGACTACATTCTTCCTTGAAAACATTTTACTTGATTTAGCAAGCAAAGCAGCAGCATTTCGAAACAATAAACAAGGAGAAAATCTGCTTACATCATCATTATTCGCACAATCCCCCTGACAAAGTTCTATTTAAAAACCAGACAAAAAATAAAATGACTGTTTCGTTTTTAATACAAGTTGAGTGCGTGTACGTTATGCACGAACGAGTGGATTTCGTCCAACCAACTGAACAAAGTCAAAACAAAACAAGTCATTAGTCATTCAAAAAACGTAAAGGTATTATAGCGGACGGAGGAAACGGTAACAATTTGTTTTTGAGAGAAAAAAATTACTCTATGATAGAAGATATCACACTTGAGACACTTCAAATTTTCGAATATTTCAAGTTTGTGGTGTTATCAATGCATTTTGTGTAGACTCCAAAAGCTGATAGTGGCGTCAATAATTTTTACCGTAATGCATTTTTGTACGGGGGATAAATTTCTTTCATTTTTGAACGGAAAAATTGAAATCTATTTTTAAACATTATATCCTAATTGCGCCATTTAAAAAGAAACATTAGAATGAAAGTTTCAAAAATTAGTAAACTGAAAGTTAGAAGGCATGGTTCAACGTTGAATGTATGATAAATACATGTGTAAATATCCATTTTTACAACGAAACTAGCGATTAGATATTTTATGGATGCTTAAATTTCAAATTATACGCTTTGTAGTTGTCATCAAAGATTCTCAGTTTAAATACCAAACTAGCATTACAGCACATTCCATTTCATACATTAAAAAATGCTAGTTCATTTAACACAAGTTTTCTAAATAACTTAGTTTTGAGTGAGCAATAGCAAGAATCGTGGCAAATAATGACAATGATGACTACTCCGAAACTCGTTGCGTTGGAATGTGTAAGTAAATATCATCTTCATTTAACATAATTTTCATTTTGTAGACTATTTTATTGCTGCGTAACGTTTTCGCAACGCAAACAGAACAAAGTGTACGTTCATACGTGCCAAAAATTGCGGGTTGGGTTACAACACTTCCACTTGACAAGTATGTAAAAGCATACTTATTTTTATTGTAGTTTAGTTTACAATGAGTCATCATCGACATGTTGCATCCTGATTTTGAAAGTTTTATTTTTGGCCAAACTATTACAAATTATAATGGTGAAAGTAGCCATTTACTCATATGAAATTGTGGAACAAAGTGGAACCTGCACAAGATGAATAGAGAATATATTTTTCGTTTGCCATTAAAATCCATCAAAGCATACTTGTACTTTGCACATAACATCAAACCAACAGGAATGATGTATATTTAGAACATTTACAATACATGAATAATATGCTTTGCTCGTGTATTTGTCCTTGTTTCAAAGTTATTTTCCCTCTGGTCCCTCCCCTTTAAATGTTACTGGACATCAACCCCATGCAATCATCACACTTTTCTTGTGTCAGTCATCTACCTCCATCATGATGATCCCATCATTTGACAGTGAGCGAGACTGTAACCTAAATAAATAGCATTTGCTCGGATCAGTAAATGTATTTTTTGCCATTTTATATTTATCGTTCTCCTGTGTATCATCGTTAGGAAAATAGCAAATCATGACGCCACCATTAACAACATAGCTCTCTAACACACAAGCTATAAAACATACATTAAAATCACAAGAAAAAACGAACACATAAAAATAAGACTTGAAATTTCTACCAACTCAATTAAAGAAAATATTTTCATTTGAGCACAAATGTTTCTTGTTTTCTTCCTCTTTTATGATGAAGGTTTCAAAAACTTCTACCATCCTATTTATCTTAGCTTTTCACTGATTGACAACCAACATGAAATAAAGATAACAATATCATGCCAAGCAAATGTTCCTCACTCCAAACCCAACTTCAAGTAGTTGCGTTCATATAAACATAGCAGCAGCATAAATAAAAACATACCAATTCAAGTTGTGTGCTCAAAAGGAGATTGGCGATGAAAAAACCCTTTTTTCCCAAAAAAAAAATTAAATCAATAAGACATTTTTTTTTGTAAAAAGGGGAAAAAATGAATCTATTAAAAATCCATATATGTATGAATCCCTTTTCAAGAACATCATGATACCGGTACATTACAATGAAGTAAAATGCTCATAGTCATCACAATCACCATCATCATACCGACCAACTATCAATTCACAGACTTTTCTGCGTGTGATTGTGGGAAGGCTACTACTGAAAATTGGTGAATGAATGACGATGGTGACTGACTGACTTGTTTTTGACAGGAATAGTACACAGTGGCAAGTAGCGAAAAGTATATATATTATCGTATTATGACTATTTTTTGTTATTATTACAGTACCACTTTTACAGTAGCATGTTCGCATGCATCATGCAGTAGATCAGCATGCTGGCGTAAAAAAGCAGCGGTATTTATTAACCACACTACCACCACCACCACCGACGACGACTACAACGATATTTTAACCAAAAAGAGTCGTTTTTGTAATACCAAGTTTTTTTCCTATTTTATATAAATCTGTTTTTACGAGAGTAAAGAATTATTATTGTCTGTTTTTTTGATAAAAAATAACAAATGTACTCACTATGCACTAAACTAACTCCATTCCCCACTCGCACAAGGTAGTTTACTGATACCTGTTGTAAAGTAGTTTGATGATGAATTGAATCATGAAATAGCATTAATACCTAAAATATCAAAACACACTGTTTGGACAGTTTCAGCAACTTTTTTGTTCCTCATAAAACGAGGGAATTGATATATAAAAGGAGATGGGGATGGAGTGGTGTGAGCGAACTAAACAACGGCTCATCTCTACTTCTATTTATCAATTCAAACATAAACTACGTGAGAGCAGGAGGGTAGAATGTAGTAAACCACTTTACATGAAAAATTCCGCAATTTCTTTGCCTCTTCTCTGTAAAACGTTTTCATCATTCCTAACAGCCAAGTCTACAATTTTGCCATACCATAAGTTGGCGTTGCGTTTCAAAGTGCTAACAGTTCTTCACCTCCTCCACGCATACCTAAATCAAATTAACGTTTTCCGAGGATTGATAACAAATACGAATTACATGAAAAACTGCAGAGAGGTTTCAATATTATTGGTTGGTTTTGGTTTACATTACAGATTACGACGTAGTATATAGATTACATTGCGATATTGCATTTCACATATTTCTGCGCTTTCACAGCTCTCAGCTCATAATACCTGGATCCAACAATGAAAATTAACTAACTATTTCATCGTTTATTGATGCTTCCTAGTGGTTAGACTGTACTGTGCTGTTTTCATGCAGTTATGGATGATCTGCTTTTGTACTTTTACGGAAGTTTCATATAAAATTATCCTAAATTGAAAACTTGTATCCACGACGGGGGAGGATTCATCGTAATACTCATCATGTTCATCTTTTTTGTTGACATGGTCAATCACTGTTATCGTCATATACGTGCTACACAGCATGCCAAAAGATATGTAGTATCTATTTTTCAAAGGCGTGCATAATAATAATATTTTTTTCTAAAATGTGACGGGAGAAAGAATAAACCAACAAACTATTTACTTCTCAGTTGGGATTAAGGTTTTTTTTCTTTTTTTATTTATGGGTATTTTTGCTTCAGTTGATTTTAAAAAAATGCTACTATGCCAATACAAGAAAACTGCGTGTGCGATTGTGACTTCATTTTCTTTTGAAAAAAAGGAGGAGAACAAGAAGAAAAATTCATGACTCCCTGCTGATCACTGCCGCTGATGCTGCTGCTGCACCTTTTCTTTGACAAACGTTATTATTTGTAAATGCCAAATAAAAAACAACTGGTTACTTTACTATAATTTTTTTTGGTTAGAAATACTTTAAGAATGACTACCGCACTACTGCAACAACAACTGTGAATGCATATATTACTCCTAAGAAAGCTAAGAAAAAACAATAATAAAGAAGAAAACAAAAGAAATTGAAACGAAAAAGGGCATCGTAATAGGGTTTTATTGACATGAACTGGTAGTTTCGTCGGGGAGCATGAGCATTTTTGATAAAAATATACCGATATGCATTGTGCAACACATGAAATGAATATTATCTGCATGCATATATATGTATTTGTCGTGGGATGCTTCTGAGGCTCTGTGATGATGTAGATGAAGATCACTCACACCCGCACACACCACATTACCATCGCACCGCATCACAGTAATCGTACACTCTACAGAGATTACCGCTTTGCCTTTGTCAGTTGACCTTCTTATTCCCGTTTTTTATCACATTTCAACTTTGACGTTGAACATAATAAAATATAACAATGGAGCAAAATATATATAAATATCTGCTTTGTTTGTCTCTTTTCTTCGGTCTATACATTTTTTCGAGATTTCTATACGCATTTCAAAAATAACCCGAAATATTTCATGTTATTCGTCTATGTATTTAACCTTGCTGTAAAGTTGTAATAATGTTAATGATGATGAATCATGACTCATAACAAACTATAACGCAGTATTTTGATTCATGGCGTTCAAAGAAACATTAAAAATTATCTTGTTTGGGTGCTGGCTTTTTAAGCCGAAACGTTATGCAGCACATGAAAATCTAAGAAATGTATATCACGCTATTAAAAAAGCTGCGCCGCAAATGAGTTTAAACTGTCTTGGATATTAATATGTACAACTTTTTCTTGTTAAAGGTTGAGGTAGGGTTTTGTGTTTACTGCGTAGTAAAAGTCAGGTCAAATTTACATTAAATAACAGTCAACTTTACTTGTCATCTTGTTACATGCTATTTTTACTTTTTTTAGGGTTTGTCGTGACGATAATCAATTAACTTGGTAAACACGCTAATATAACCTTAATAGTAGGATGCATAAATATTTAGAAACATTAGTCATTTTTTTCACTTATTCCATTGTAATTAAAGATTAAACAATAAGTTAAATTTCCTCATTAATTATGCGTGATTTTTTTTCTCTCTCGTCCCATCCCATCCCACGCGTCAACCCAACACAACAAGATTTTCCTTGCAACAAACCCATTTTGTATTCAAACAAGCTCCAAACTCTGTTAAACCCAACATCAGCAATCATGTCAACTTGTTGGGCTACACAACCAAACAGATACACACACGCATTGACACTAATCATCTCTTGACCGGCAACATGTACCGCCGGTGCGGTGTTGTCATTGCCATTCCTCTACTCTCTAACTCTACAACGACATGAATTCTTATATTCTTTTAAAGTGAATAATTACACAATCACAAATCTTCCATTTCCCTGTTGTGTCACAACAATTAAGCGAGAAAGTCAATGCCACGTTAAGTGCGAGACTTGATGGCGAGAGAGAAGAGGGGAGAATAAATTCTGTGCATCTCACTCAAATCATGTTCAACAGTCACACGATCATGATTATTATGATAATTCATGAACGTTTTACATGGATGATGGTTTGTACACCAAAGAGCACCCATGTACACTAGTATCAACCAAAATCCACCCCTCATCAGGGTAAGAAATGTCTTGAAACGTTTTAAAAAGAAATATATTTACATTATAACCCTCTCCCAGAGTCTTCTCAAATTTTGTCATCAGAAAATCTAAAAAACACGCCGCTTTTCATACCATATTTATTATATTACTGTCGCAGAGTTGTTAAAATGCACCTGCTGATTGCATATCATTACGTTTTTTTTGCAGAGGGTATCTATAAAACTTTGATATCCCAGCACCACAGTAATACCATCGTCACCAACTCTTACATCTCATGTCATGGTATGGTTTTTTCTGAACTTTGAGCAAATTATCCCATGATGATAAGTTTTCAGTACGTATTTTGCATGCATATGCCAGTAACTATATTTTTTTATACTTAAAATGTGTTTAATAGTGTTGTTTTTGTTTGGTATTTGTACACACAATATTCTCATAAATTCTTTTGGTTTTGCGGCTTCAAAGTCCCCAGGATGGATAACAACAGGGTCTTCTAACAGCACTTAGAAACAAGTCATCATCATAATTTTTTTTACAAATGCATGTTATTTCATGTAGCTAAGGTATGTGCACAAAGCACAGGGTGCTGTCATCGACAAGACGAAAATATGTAAAGTAAAAAATGTTGAGGATTTTTTTTGTCGTTATGTGATAATGATACTGAGGACGAGGATGACGAAGACGAACCTATCTTGTTAACTTTGTTAGTATCATACAGTGAACACCTAAATTTTCCCACGAACGGTGGTTTCCAAATTCTAGAGAAAAGACAACACTGGTCATGAATAGAATGCGACACCGCCACCATCACCATTATCATCATCCCTACCACAATGCAATGCACTCATATAGAGACATGCGAGACGATGTTTATGTGGTGTAGAATGAAGTTTAGTTAATTTAAAGAAATGTGCGTCTTCATTATTACAAAGGTAACACCTCCCACAAAATATGTAACTTTATCTTGTGCTAGTTAGTGCAAATTCAACACCTGTCTTCTCCACAAAAATAATTTGCATATTATAAAGTTATACTAAAATTCGGTACTTTATATTTGTACATCAGAAACCTAGAAGCATATATGCATATAATAATGAACCTCCTTATTGACATTCAGCTGACGGACATTATAAGCATTTGGTGTCAAGTTTTACAGCCCCATGTATGAAAATTCCTTAACAGCCTTCATCGTGTTTTTCTTATGGCTGACATGGGTGCTGAGCAACATATCCCATTGCAACTAAAGTGAAATGTCATGTTATTCTTAAACGACACCGAATCTAAAATAAAGCGAACTGTAACTCTGTGAACCCATTTTATTTTACTATCGAAAAAAAGGTTAATAGTGCTGCAACAACATGGATTAATGCGGTTACTTCGATATTGGAATGAGAAATGATGCATGTGTAGGGGGTGATCATTATATGGAACAACACCACACCATAAACGACCATAGCTAAAACAACATCACATATTTTTTTGCAATTTAGCTTAAGCTTGTTACTATTTTTGTAAATTGGAACTCAATTGCTGTTCTAATTTTTCAACATCTCATGTTGCTCATCGAGTACATTTTTTGTTTTACTCTAATGTTCCTGTGCTAAAAATCTTTTAACTTTCCATAAATATAATTGGACTCCAGGCAAATGAGTAAAATTTGTTTTTTAATGACAACACACGCCAAAAAAGAAAGATTCACATAAATGTATAATACTACTCTGTAATCCATGACGTTAAGTATTTTAAAAGGAGGGATGGATATACAGAATACAGATATATTTATCTGTAGCGTATCTGCAACAATGTGCGGAAAGTAGCGAAAATTAAATAATAGGTTGCAGCACAACAAATCACAAAATTGTTTTCCTGTTGTAGTCTTTGTTTGCGATTCCGAAAAAAACAAATTTCATTGAATTGTGTTGGTGTGGTACGCTTTGCTAGGGCGACCTTAGGCGACCCATGCCCACCAAATTATTTGTACAAGCATTTGACTAACAGCTCAGACACATCATGATAACCCTTTTGGATCTGTTCACTGAATGAAACAACGAATATCACACATAGACATGGGCAACATATCTTACATATTTTGAATTAAATTTTTTCTTTAAAGTAGAAACTAAAGAGCGCAAAAAAGGAGATACACAAGTGATTTCTTGATCTCTCGCTTTTCTCCGTTAATAATAAGTAAAACGAAGCAGCGAAGCGTAAAATAAATAAATAAAATTGCATACATTGAAAACAAAATAGATTGGATACCTGATACCGCTGACGACGACGGTGGAACGTGTGGCATTAGAAAATAAAATACAAATAATAATACATTATGGAATGAAAGAACAAGTGTTGGTATTGTTGTAAATCACAGTGAAACAATTCCCCATGTCTGTATTCTTCCCAAATTTCTTTCACCATCATCGCCATCATCATCATCGTGTTCACTTGGCCATTATACAATTTCAAAGGCAGTATATATGATACGCTGAATAAATGAGAAAAAAAAACTAACACGAGGAAAAAGCTGGATTTTACAAACCAAACAAACAAAAGATATTGCATTATTATTGTTCTTTGTTGTGCGTGTGGTTTTGTAGCAATTGTGTAAAAAGTCATTAGAAAACTTGTGTACTCACACCAAAACCGCATGAAAAGCAATTTTAAACTTGTAAAAATGAAATAATAAATACATACATACACCACCAGTAAAGCTGTAAAATGGGATAAAACCTTGCAAAAAAAAGTATACTAAGCGGGTAAAAAGGAATTTCTCATCAGTGCAGTGTGGAGCGGTAGTTAGTAATAGTAGTACCCCAAACCACAAACGGCGTTATATGGCAGTAATAAAAAGAAATTATGTTGGTTGGCAGTGAAGAATTCGAAAATTTCTTTTTTTTGTTTTGTGAGTCTTGAGTAGACAAGTCACAGCGCAACCCAGAGTAAAACGGACGGACAAGTTTTTTTTTCTCAAAAAAGAAAAGAATGGTGATGTGATGATATTATTATTTGCTTTTATGCCCTGTACGTGTATTGAAAATGAAATGCAGGGAAGATGATGATGATAAAGCCGAGAAGTTTTCGGTACTCGCATGTCATGTTATACCATATCGTGCCAGTTGGAATGAAAGACTGACATTTTCCGTAATATTTATTTCACCGAATAAATAATATTATCAAGCAATTTATGATGCTCATTTATGACAGAAAAAATGACGAAGGATGGCATGAGATGCAATAAAACTTACAATTATTTTCAAATAATTTCTATATACTAATGCAATAAACTGGCAGTGTAGTTATGCATCGTGTGATGATGAGTCAACTGACTGGAATTGCAATGGCTTGTATCGTTCCCAATAGTTAAGTGTTTAAGTTGCAACGTTGCAAGCAAAGTTGCGATTCTCTTTTTGAAGGTGAATTGTTTTCTTTTGTTTGCTGTACAAACTTATCTTGAGGCCGATCGGTCCACACGTTGCAGTCGTATGTATTAACTTCGAATTCATATTCACGTCAATTGAAATGGCCTTATTTACGCGAATGCATTTGTTATGCTAATTACATACCTATGTAACCTCAGATTAATCACATAGGTAATCCAGTAAAATTGCATTCAATATATATATGCTGCACAGTATGGTGGTTCAAATTTAATTTACAGAGTATTATTCGTTTATTCGTGTTCAAGCATCTCTTAA
>JAQFZH010005254.1:0-10815 GCA_034695485.1 Entomobrya nivalis
CTACCCCTTGGATTACGCATCTGGTTGCGCAGGTTCTATATACCTGTGTCAGCCAGCTCTTATTACATACATACAAACTAAGCCCTAATGTTCTAGACTCAGGATGATTAAATATGATAACGGAATAGAAAACCAAATATCTGGAACTTCATAAACTGCATTTGTTCCTGTCTCATCTTTCCCCAAAGGTTTATTTGTGTTCGTATATGCATTTGAGTGTAACTTATTCCACAAATACCTAAGTAAACAAATACATGTATTTTGTACTTTTTTCCACTGTATCTTTCAACTGGAATTGTTTTCAAGATGGCTTCTGAAAAATATTGCATTATTCATTTTTTAACAATTGTTAGCCAGAATACACGTGCGCCTATAATGGGTACATTCCAAGGAATTAATTTACAAATACTCGGTTACATTTCGTATCCTACTGAAGAAAGTTTGATCATTTATGCCAAAACCGAGACTTTTTTTGTTTTCATTTATGAATAGCATCAAACATTATACCTGATTTGCAAATTTTATTAATGATGACTCATTTATCTATTTGCTTAGAAATCATAATTTAACACTGACCATATGAACTAATCAATTATGTTCTATAGTGTTACGTTACTCGAAACATCAATGGATACGACAAACGTAATAAATTTTCAATTAGATGAGTTACAGTCAATAATGACTACATTAAATAACAATCCAAAGAAATAGGTACTCCGAAATTAATGAGACTCGAGAAAATACTATTCACAATAATTCATTATTATGAGCACAGATCATAAGTGTACACAGGTTTGTTTTTAAAGACATTTCTACAGAATGCAATCAAAAAATAGAAAGAACATTTTTTAAAGAAGCATTACAAGTGACCCTTTTTTACCGGTACTTAAAACCGAGAATGTTTTTTCTGATTATATTTTTTGTAGTTTACAAGTTTGGATATGAATCTTACACGTGCACTCGCATTACATGACTAAAAACTGTGTTGAATTTGTAACGATATAAATCAATGTTGGTTCACCAGGCTTCCTGATACAAAATATTTGCGAGCTTTTCCTGAAAGAAATTTCGTTATGTGTTTAGCCTATAAATACGGAAGTTCTCCAACATCTAATGATTTAGTGAGTAAAGTAAACAAACAATTAACTATACCAAGAGGAATTTTCGGATTGTAACAGTGGCTTTTTGTAGACTTTTCGTGTTCATGAAATTTATATTTTTCGAAGAAACCAACATAATTTTTGGTTTTGGTTCAGAGATTTTGGAAATAAAAAATAAGATATGTCATCAAATGGTATAAATTTTAATTTACTCTTAGGTAATCAACTCAATAGACGGGTGTGATGATGAGTGATGAGTTTTTTTATGTAAATACGTTCTTCATTTTGAAAGTCTTTCACGAGAACTTTTTTCAATGTTTTAATGAATTTGTTGTTCCCAAGTCGACAGTAACATACATACATGTTTTACAGTAAATCTAATACTAAAATATTTATGTATATACGAACATTAGACAAAATTGCGCAACCACGCGTTTTGTAAATGTTGATGTGCAAATATTTGTAAAGAACATTTCAATTTGATTAATATACACACGCGCTAAGGAACAATACCCAAATTTAGGAATCACAAAGTGAAAACAAGCGAGATTTATATTCAAACTAATAATGCTACACGGGTAATAAATGAAGTGCAATAATTGCGTATTACGTGAACTCATGTGTGCCAATTTTAATATTAAGCACATTGGCATAATCAACATTTACGGTTTTCGACAATTCCAATATCCGGTTTTTAAACGTTCATGTTTTTGTTGAATAAAATCAAGATATGTTGAACTTTTTACATTGCATTGCCAATTGAACAATAAATTCCTTGCAAAAATCTAAAAACCCGATGTTCCAGATTCATGATGATATAACTTTTGATGGAGTAGGAAAACAAATGTGCGGGACTTAATTTACTGCATTTGCAGTATGTTTCTGTTTATGAACCAAATTTTTGACTACCATCAAACATCACTCATTGTTCCTAGTATACAAATTATTTAATGAACACTAAAAAAATTACCTCTTTGCTTGGAAATCTCTTGGAACTCTATACTCAAATAGTATGTGAAATAACTATAGTGAAACTTGGTACATGCCCTTGTGCAAAATTCTCTGAAGTTCATTGAAATAAAAATGAATACCTATCTAATGAATAGATTTCAGTTCTAAGAAGCAGTGGAGATACGCACAAAACTAAAATATCTACTCAGCTCAAACTCAACTAAGACTGCGTAACGAAAGCCAAAAAAACCGGGGGCACCTAATCGGGTTTTTTTGATGCATAAATATACTAAATATAACCTTTTAATTGTAAAGCAGTGTCAACCCACATTTATTTCTGCACACTCACAAAAAAAGTTTTTCTATAATTTATGAGACTCAAGAAAATAATAATCGAGTCGTTCTTAAAATCAAACTTTCTTGAACTTTTTACAAACAAATAATAAAACGGTATAAAAAAATCATGTAATCATAATAATTTTGTTATACATGCTCAAGGTTTATTATCAAAGCCAAACATTTCTAAAAACTCAACTATTAATAACGTATGTATTTGTATTTTCAAGAAGCCTTACATGTGGTCCTCTATACCCTGCATTCAACCTGTTTTCCTATACCAACTTGAACAAGACAGACAGTGGTAAGTGGTTTCGCACGATACCCAGACTTATTATAAGTCAGGGGAATTTTTATTATTGCATTTTGCTGTTACAAGTTTTGACATGAATACAACACGTGCACTCAAATTACATAACTTCAGAATCCGTAACAATATTAAACCAATATTGGTTAACCAAGCATCATTTTAAATAAATGTGCAGACTTTTCTAAAAAAAACTTTGTTATGTGTTTATTTAAAAATGAACCTAATACAGAGTTTATGCAACATCTCCAAATTTAGTTAATAAAGCACGCATCCCAGTTACTTAACCAAGAAGAATTTTTGTAGACTTCTGGTAATCACACGTCTGATAACTTTCGTAGAAATAAAAAATAATACAAATAAATCGCGCTTTTTGATGCTTATGGAGTTTTCTGTGCAACACACTCTTATTAATATGTTCTGTAACGAAGTATATCGATAGATATGATAAAAATAATGAATAAACTTTCCTCTTGTTTTTGAAAGTACAGCGTTCTTAATCACCTAACCCGACATATTGTTTATTATAAGTTTACTTAAAAAGGAATATTACACAAATATGCCAAAGGCTAACAAAGTTATATGTGCACTCATTCAAGATATCAAAGAGTAAAAATCTTTAAAATTACAAAGTATACACGGAGACGTACATACTTTTTTCTCTGAAAGAAGAAACATGAACTGTTACTTTAGTTAATATGTTTACTAATTTATTACAAAATTTAACTGACACACACACACACATGAGGAATTTTTTTGCTGATGTATATGAACTGATATTTTATATTCAGTCAACCTTTCAAGGGAGAAATGGGATGGGTTAAAAAAAAGATTTAAAAAAATACTTACTGATTTTATTAAGGAGCAAAATTGAAGCCATAAAACCAGCTTTTGTTTTTATTTTATGTAGTGACGACTCCATCAAATTAAATGATAATTTACCCACAACCACTGTAATGAGACACGTGATTAAGTATAATGAACTGAACAAATTTTTTTAAAGGTAACCGCAATAAAACCAAAACAAATTGTAAAAATCATTTGCTGCTAAAACCAAAGCAGCAATTTAGACTGGAAATACAAATGATTTGTTTTTCTTGTATGCGTCCATAGTTTTCGTTAAGCTTTGATAGACAGAATTCAGTGGAATTTTACAAAAATGCAAGTAAATCGATTTAAATGAATTTAACTGCTCTATTTTCAATCCAAAACGTGTCTCTTGACTCAAATACACTCTTCCGGTACAGAGTTTTGAAGCAACTGCTTGATAACACTAACTTGAATCTGACAAAGACATATTTTAAACAAGGGAATTTGTAATAATGCATTCGTATTTGTTTGAAACTCAATGCCACCCAAAAAAATAAACAAGGTGATATATAACCTTAAATAAACAGAGTTTTTTAAGCAGCATTACATATCGCTATTGAAATATAATCCGATTGTGTTTATTATCAATTTACGAAACACAATAGGATGCAGACAAATTCAACAAAAAGGAGGGCATTTGACTAAATCACACTTGATCAATGCAACCTCAAAACGAATGTATTGCACTTTATTTCGATCAGATGCATACAAAATCTTCTCGTGGAAATACTTTACGAGGAAATAATACAATAGCTCAAAATATTCTTAGGTTGAGATCAAAAATGTTTTCAGCTTGAACAATGAAACCATTTTAGAAGCATGTTTATTGTAAAGCAGAAAATTTATATGATAAAATATTATTTACACAATCGCAAAGAATTGCACCAATCCTTAGGACAAAAAAATTTGCTCATCTAAAATTTTCAGACAGTTGTGTTTTCAGCAAAAGTCAAAATTACCATCAAAACCAATTTCTTATTATTTATAACTTCATGTCCTAAATTCAGAAAAACGAGTACAATGAGTGGTACCTTTGTCTGGATTTTTCTCGTATGGGCAGCTTTCCGTTTGTATTGCTTGCTCATTCGAAATGCAATTGTCACTTTAGGCCAAAGTAAAATTTAACAAATAAATCAGATTTTATATAACACTTGCCTGTTTTTTAAGGTGTCCGGATGAAAGGATTTGGTGAACAAACAAAGTAAATGACTTCTAGATACGATGTCAATAAAAAAATACTAAAAATACGAGAATGCTAAAAAAAATCAGGTGTAACATCTTATCTGGACTTGTGGTTCCTTTGAAGTTATGCACCACCTTGTAAGAAAGGATATAAACGTAACATATTGCCAACTTTAATAATACCAAATAAAGGTGTTTACTTTGCCTCATTGAATAATGACTTAACTTTTATTCCTATACTCTTTATCACTGCACTCATGAAGTAACTCCAACCAGCGGAACTGAGGGTATACAAACGTTTTCACTCTCTCAGCAGAATTATTTATGACTTGTGAACTGCCAATTAAATTTCCTTTTCAGGGAACCTTTTTAAATTGCTTGAAATTCTTTTCCTATACAAAGCAGTTATACAATGGTTTACCCAGTGTTGAATTCTTTTCTAAATGCTCCACACTTTCTAAACACTGATTTGAAACGTAAGCTTAGCTCAAATATTTTATCAATTTATTATTGTGGCTCCATAGACAAATTTCTAAGCTACTTATGCTTATGCTAGCGGTTTTTTTTCCCGTCATGAACTTTTCATTATGTAAACGTTTGAGTTCAACATGTTATTGTATTTAAGTGGTGGGTAATACGAGTTATTCAACATGTAAATCCTTTTAAAGACATTCTGCTACGTTCAGCACTTTCACCAGAATATATTTTCATGCTATTTTCTAAAAAATATATACATGAACCAGCTCAAATACGTGAGGAAAAGGACATATTGTTACGTAAACTTGTTACGCAATTTGTGTCGCATGTCATTTGATATGCATGCAATGAAAATGCAACGAACAAGCATTCTCTTTCCAAATGTAGCTGTTTTCAACTTTAAGCAAAAGTTAAAAGAAACATGAAAGGACATAACTTACGTCCTGTATCCTCTATGTTCAGAATAGTAAATTTGGAAAAGAGGGAACTCCTGATATTTATCAGATTCTAAATTACATCTTAATAAGCTAAAAAAATATTTATCGTGAAAAAATATATGTACCACCTCCTTATTTAAAAAAAATCCCATTTGGAATTAGATTTTCAATGTAAATGTAATTTAAGCACTTTAGTTCATTACCCATCGTCTATATTACATTCATATCATTAGTAAAATCTTTTGATGATACCAGTTACACTAAAACAAAATTGACTTTTTTGATCTTTGGGGTCATAAAAGTTGGTTATATATAAGTTCGACTTGGCCCAGTTTCGAAAAAGCATTACAATGATTACATAAAAAGATTACATACGCTTTGAAGTAAGACGATAGGGTAACAGAGGTAACGTTATATTAAACCAATTTTCATAGAACCATTCAACCTCTTTAACAACCACCTTGGTTAATTAGTTGGACAACAAGAAAAGCAAACTGCCATCAAATCAAAGAAATCATAATGCAGCATGTATTTAGCATTGTGCAATGCTGTTAAATTAAGATATTATGATGTAACTGCAAGCAAGCAGAAATCACGTACGAAAGATCAAAATTGGTACTAGGAAGCACATTACAAAAATAATTGTTATGCAAGTCTTTGTCTAAGAGCTAATTAAATATATAAATTTACTTGGTTGGAAATGGTGAACCGTGCAATCGATACTATTGTGCAAGCTACAATTGAAGAATCCTCTTGCAAAAAGAGTGTTACAACTGTCACAACACCAAAAACTTCACTGTGAAACCGGGAAAACCAGATCACGCATTTTTGTTCGTATTTAACTTATTTACTCGCTCACTAGATTTCCAACTTGATTCCCTGCCTTAAACTATATTCCTAAAACTAACCTTCTAACTTTCTCTCTCGTACAAATAGGAGTATGTACACCAGCTAATCTCAAAAAATTGCAGGGTATAATAAAGGATCATCCCACAATGAAAACTTTTCACCAATACATATTCAGTAGTAGCATCTACTCATCATTTGAAATGTTTCCAATGCAGATTTATTTTATACCAAATTTGCAGCACAAATGAATTCCGTATTTTACCTTTAAAGTATAGTTATATGACGAAAATAAGGTTAAAATAGTCGGAATTTTATAAGCTACGCTTGTTCTTGTATTTTGCTTCTTAGAAAAGTTTAACGTTTGTTTTCATGTAAGCTTATAGATCAAAATAGCCTTTTCATTCATTTAAGTAATGCAACGTGTAAAACGTAAAATTTCTGTAAAGTCTACATTTCATATATCATTTCGACCTCTTAATTCTGAATAAATTTATACTGTTATTGTTGGAATTGTGGTAAATACATCAAATACGCTTGCATGAATAACGGTTACAACTCTTGGATAGAGTTTACACATTTCTCTTCAATTTTATATATTATTTATTTATGCAACTGACAGTACAGCTACCATAATCTTTTTGCAAGTCCATCCTTTGTCAGCTTTTGAAAGGTACTTGAGTTTTTGTCAGCTTCTTAGGAAACTGTTTACCTCATACAAATTTTTAAGCAAAAGCAAACCAAGAAAGTAGACCATTAGCTACATTGGAGTATTATTTTTTCAATGATTTACGCATTCTGAGTTATTGCACACTGTCAAGTCGTGTGTTCGTTACAGCAGTGATCCAACTGTAAACAATGCAAAAAGGGCTAACGTCGAATACTTTATTTCGGAAGTAAAATTTTAACGATTATTTAGTTGTCTCGAAGCAGAAAAAAACCGGAAGTAATATCTCCTAAACATCGATATGTAACAAATGCTTTAGGTAACATGTAACTCTGGAGTTAAGCTAAGTGAAATTAATTCTGAAGGAAACAAAAAATAATTACCATAATTAAATTCTTGCAGTAATTTTAGTTGGCATTCCCATATTTTAAAAAAATACGAAAAAAGTGTTCCATAGAAAAACAATTAGTTTAGTTGCAGTAAATTTTGCATAAAGTGTGATTTTCAATGGCACAAAGGATAGACGTTTTCAAAGAATTGTCTATTAGGAAGTATTGATATGGACTGAACTTTGTCTTAACTCACTTTATTATACATTTGTGTTACCTTGTCTTGACGTACAGTTTTTTGAAGCCACGCTTCTACATGAATGAATAAATATATCTAAAACAGATTAAACGTCTTTTTGCAATATTGCAGCAATGTGAACAGAATTAGTCAGCATTTATGTATGTCGCCCTTTAACCCGAACCCCTTGTGGCTTTTAGAAATATTGGACAAATATAAAAAGCGTAAATTGGTTGGGTTGTACCCACACAGTAAATTCTTTTTGATGTAATTCATTTGACCTTGTGCAACTCTGGCATCAACGTAGTTCTCTCGTAAATCTCGTTTAGTCGACAGTGTGAGTGTACAGCAATATACAAGAGTGATAGGATACATCAATCCTTCCTGGTTTTAATTCGGTAACAACTTTCAATAAGAAAGGAGCTTGTCTGGTGGGTTGCTCTCATCTACTCCAGTTTCCAGAAAAATATTTTTTTTGGGGGTGAAATAAGAAAACGATTTTAAATTTGTCTAAATGTGCGTGCGAAAAGTTTGAACGAACTACTTGTATAACTACACAAAGGAATTTGTATATATCATATCTGCATTCATCCAAGTTTTAAAATATGTTTCTCAATTCGAATTTTTATCGAAATTTTAATTAAAAAGCTGGACCAGCAAAACTAGCAAATCGTTAGGACGGGGAACAACTTTAGATATCAAACCATTCTGACTTTTAAGAAAATATTCATTTTCGAAGGCTATTCAAATTATTAAATTTAAACTTTAATTGCTCTATTAGAATACATGCTTGATTTCTTTCACTACTTTTGCACTCAGAACAGAACAAAACCCAGTGATGTTAAAGCCATTTTACCAAGAATTTGGTATTATCAGCATAAATGGGTCACTGATTTTGAGTGAAGTACAAAAGGTAAAATTTGGCATTAATTCCGCACGCGCGGATGCCAATGTTACATAACAGTTTTAGGTTAAAACATTTCCGAAAAGTGCAAATTTCTGCTGATAGGAATTATTAAATCAAATACACTGCTTTGCACTTTACCTTCCAGTCTAAGTATTCCGTTCCGTAAAAGATTTCCGTTTACACTGTGAAATATATGTGATAATAGGTTTTGCGGAAAGCAGACCAATTTTTTACGCATACTTATAGTACATAATACATCCGATGCGTGTATGCATGTATCAGCCTTTTTTGCAGACTTATAACCTGTTTTTGTGCATTTTTTTAATAAATTTTAAGGTAATTAGCAGTCTACGAAATGGCTTCTACAAAACAAGCAAAGTGGCTGGGCTGATATTTTCTGCTTGGGTTATATCATGCTTGTGTAGTGTTAAACATGTAATATATTTTTTAATTGGCACTAATAAGATAAAAATTCATATAAAGAAATATAAAAAGAAATATCTAAATGCTAAACCCTTGTTAATTAACTAGATACGAAACCCATGTTAGTTAACTAGATGCTAAACCCATGTGAGTTTACTAGATGCTAAACCCATGTTAATTAACCAGATCGTAAACCCGTGTTGATTAACTAAATGCTAAACCCATGTTCATTAACTAGATGTTAAATCCGTGTTAATTACCTAAATGCTAAACCCGTGGTAATTACTTATATACTAAAACCAGAAATTAATTAAACTTAAATAATGAACCTTATGCTAAATCCCAATTTAATGAAATATATAATGAATCAAAAGCTAAACCACAAGTTATGTAATCTTAAGTGCTAAGCTTTATGCTAGATCCCAAGTTAATTAAATTCAAATGCTAAATCATGCTAACCACATTAAATAAACATTTAAATTCTAAGAAATACTAAACGCCTTTGCCAAACCCTATATTAAACCTCATGCCAATACCCTTGCTCATTGTATATTACATTCGTTTCTAGATCTTATGTGGTTTAGCATCGGGTTGGTTATGTTCATTTACAAGGACATGATTTTCCCCGTTTAGTATTTTTGTTCAAATTTATCGGTCTACATACAATTAACGGGCCACTTTCAACTAACCGCACCGCGGCACTTGTTTTAAACATAATTCTTTTACAAAACATGATATCAAATAGTCGGAAACTCATAAGTTGCATTTTCTTCATATCCGTAGTTTGGCCTGGTTTTTGAACAGTTCTCATTCAACCTATATCTTTTAATAATGATGCAATATGTAAATAAAACATTTGTATTGAGAACATTGCGAGTTTTGCAACAATCAACACAATTTAATAACATTTTGGATTCTGAAAACCTGTTTCTTAAAAGTATTTTTTTAGCAAATAAAGATGCACCTAACACACGTGAACAAATGATAGCTACATTTCTAAGATTTTTTTCATGTCATTTCTGAATTATTCCATTTGCATGCAAGCCTTAAAATCCTGTTACGAAATTAAGCCGTGTTTATCTTTCTTTAATAACCACAAACATCAAAGAAAAATCTAGAGTGTTTTCAATGGAACTCGGTTTATTGAGAAATCCAATTTTATATTAGCTCTCTTATCTATTTTTAACATATAAGTATTACATCTCATTAAACATAATATATTCTAGTCCTATATATATATATATATATATAATATATATATAGGACTTTGTTTCAAAATCAAGAGACATTACAAGTTAATACAATGACAAGAGTTCATAGTGGAGAATAAAAAGTAGTAAGATTGGATACATACATGAAAAGTACATACATTGTCATAATTTTTATTGATTTACAATTTATTGGCAAAAAATGATTTAGTCATTCATAAATCGGCTGCTCCCAACCTTCGCCCCTCGTCAATAGAGAAGCCGGCTCCGGAAACATCCCCGAAAAAGTTTAACTAATAAGGATCGACTAGTTAGCAACATATAATTGATGCCCATTGGTTTCATGTCCAACAAGCAAAAGACGGCTTTACTCTCTGTAAAGTGAACTACATGTGAAGGCATGTGAATTATAGATAGTATTCAGCATCAAATTGTCATTAGAACACACTCTGGCCATGAAGGAATAACTTGCTTTTCTTCTTCTTGCTAAAAAGTCATCCGTTCGGTTATCGGCGAACATTTTCGTTGCGCTGCTAG
>JAQFZH010005255.1:0-10812 GCA_034695485.1 Entomobrya nivalis
ACTGTAAAACATGCACATATTAAATAAATGAATTGTATTGTAAAGAAAAAGTTCTTAGACCTCAGTATAGAATAAATGTAGAAAAAACCTGCAATAAATAATTGTTTGCCTGATTTGTGCAAGTGCAATTAAACCAACAAAATACTCCTCTGTACATATATGTATACTAAATATAGAGTTGATACAAAATTATAAATCCCAAGAATTGACACACTATATCACGTTTAAGGTAAATCACATAAAATTTATATGTAATGGTTAAAAACTAAGTAAATATAACATAAAAAGTGGCTTTTTATCTATTTAGTTTGCACTGATTTATTGTTCCAATTTTTTTAAATTTCTTCTTTGTTTATTTTGGTAGTTCTAGTAATTGAGTGACGATGGAGCAAGACAAAGCCACCCCAAAGTTGGCCCCGACTGGCTTACTATCCCTCCCAGAGGAAGTTGTAAGTATTTAAGATGTATAATTACCTTAATTAAAATATTTAGATAATTAAAAACTTTCTTCAATATATTAACTAATTACCCATTTTTTGGTTAGTTTTATCGCTGCATCTTTCCTTTGCTCGAGCATGGGGATCTTGTTCGCCTTCGTCGTACCTGTAAGCCAATCAAAATCTATTCCGACGATTTCCTGCTAAACAACTTTGAGAGCAAAGTTTGGGAAATCAATGAAACCGACTTCACTTTACAATACTATCTCCAAGCCAATCTTCCCACGACATCCATTTTCATCAACAACTCATCTGTCGTATTCTTTGAGAATCCGGATGTCGCCGAATTTCTACGTCTCTATGGAAACCAGATAACCAACGTCAGAATCCACCACTTTGGCACCTTCATTTCTGAGCCTGAGCTCCACTTCTTTTCTTGCCTTCCCAATCTACTCCATTTGGATCTCGACTTTATTGACGCCACCCAGCGTGATTGCTATTCAACCCACAAGAATGCTGATGGCTTTGAGGTTCGGAACATAAAGTCCCCATTTCCGGATAACTTTAAGAATCTCAAAACCTTGAAACTGAATGAAATCCAGGGATCCAAACAGGACGACCTGGGATACGCCTGGGATCTAATTGACTCTTCAGAAAAGTTGGAATACATCAAGCATCCACTTTACAAGGTCAACGATCCTTTTGAACGAGATCATCCCATTGGTCAATTTGGTTGTGTATTGAACTACATTACAAGACGTCACGAGAACAATCCGGACCAACCCAATCTTCAGTTTTACGATTTGGAGCACTACAACTCCGGAAATGACATACATGGAAATAGATTTCCCTACCTGCTTTGTTTGTGTGAGGTGCGGGGAGTGAAGCTTTTAAATGTGCACAGTAATCTTCTTAATTGCGAGGCGATGCTTGACCCATCTCCGATACTGTCGTTGAGACATGTCCAGGGATTCACTTTTATGGCAGAGTTGCCAAATCTGGAAAAGTTGGTTGTCTCAACCACTGAAATGGATGGCTTTGAAGAAGCTTGGCTGACGCCTGCTGCAGGTGAAGATGCTGAGATGCCGAAATGGCCGAATTTGAAGATTTTGGACTTGAAAATTGATTCAAGAATGATGTTCGGTGATAGGATGACGCCTTCCGCCGAAGTTGAGGACTTTTTGGGCTTCCTGTTTGCCCCTGCACCTGGGAGGCTAAGGGAGAGGTTGGCTGAGTTGGCGATAAGATATGATTTGGATAAGGTGTTCTTCAAGTGTATTGGTCATGTGCCTATTCCCAGGGTGAGGGATGTAACTAGTACTTGTCCATTTGTGACAAAATTGACGTTGGAAGGTTGGATGGGGACGAATAAGCAGGTGGCATTATTTTGGAAGGGATTACCGCTTTTGGAGGAGGTCGTTTTGGAAGAATGTCTGAAGTTAGGGAATGTCGCTTTTGTGGGGACGGAGAGGGAAGATCCTGTCTTCTTGAAACTTAAACGTAAAGTTGTATAAATAAAATGAATGGATGTTTAATTTTAAAAAAATGGAATTTACGAACAAGTAAATTATTTTATTTGTGAATTATTTTAGATTTGAGGAAACTGTCATTGAAGCGCATGGACGTCATGCCTAAAATCACAGATTTGGCATTTACTTTAGTGTTCCGTCATTTGAAAGTGAAGGAATTTTGTTTGACAAGTGCAAGGCCAATACGATCGGTTAATTAAATTCATAAAAGTCATTTTTATAGATTTATAAATTTAAGTGAACTATTTTAGATGTGACATTTTGTAAATTTATTTTGTACAGATAACTGCTGCAGGAATTGAAAGCCTTCGTAGTGGGAATTTTAACAAGTCAGTGAAAAGGTTTCCTTTTAATGGGTGGTCACTGGACGGAGTTTAGGACGAAGCATTTAATGAACTGGAACTAAAATTCAGGGCTACTAACATGATATAAAGTTAATAAGTTCTGAGGTTCTGGGTAAATGTTTACTTATGTTGCAAGGGCGAAATTAAATAATTTTTTACTCGTGATTGTTTAAAAAATCCAATCCTCATATTTTTTTCTCGTGTTTCCAAAAATAACAATAATACCTAAAAACCACAATGACAAAGTAAATTTACCTTATAATTCACGAACTCATTAATTAATCAAAAAAAAATTATAAGTTGGTCGGCAAAATAAAAAAAGTATGGATTTACGGATCTACACAAAAATTGGTATATAGTTTGAAAGAATGCTAATTCATTTCATTTTATTATTTATATACCAACATTTTATACTTAATTGAAGGTAACCATAGCAGGATTTGAATATCTTCTACATAAGTGTGAATTTTGAGAGGTCAGTTGAAAAATTACCATTTAATGGATGGAGTTTCAGATAAAGCATTTATGGAGCTGAAACTTAAGTTTAGAGGTGATTTAAGTGAAACTATCTGGTTTTTTTAAGATTGTGTTATAATTGATTCCTTTAAAAACTTGGTTATATTCAAATATTATTCGACGATATTTTAACTAACTTGTAAACGTGACTAACACGGGAACTAAAAAAAATGTCTCTCAAGTTGGACGTCGAAAAATAGGTTTTCCAGTAACAAGCAAACAGCTGAGCTGACGCTCAATACTCTTTTTTTTTTCTTTGAGCGAGCGCACGCTCAACTCTTTGGTTGTTTCTGCGCTCGCTCCGAGAAAAACAGTAGTGAGCGTCAGCTCTGCTTGCTTGTTACTGCGCGCGCTAAATGGAGCAAACATGGATACAAATTGAGCCTTAAAATCTTTGTTTTACACAAAAATAAATTCAGAATTGTGATCTACGTCAAAAGTTACCCTAAAAAACCTATTTTTCGACGTCCAACTTGAGAGACATTTTTTTTAGTTCCCGTGTAAGAACAACTGACCTAGTATAATTTGTGTTAGAATTTATGCAGGAAGTATATAAGAATAGTGACTAGACTTTTTTGATATCAGGTTCATTGATATAATTTGTGGTTTACTGTTGTTGGTAATAGGATTTTTATTGAAGTTTGTTATTTGGGTTACATTCATACAATCTGTTATAATTTGATGTATAGTAACCAACTAACGATACACTTCTAATTAAAGTGTAAACGAATGACTGTTTTACGCACATTAATCCTAAGTTGGGTTTTTAGAACATTTTAAAACTTCTAGTAGAACCTAAACTTACTGTATCTGTTTACTGTGATACAAATGTATCCAACCGACATATTCATTTAAGCCTGCTTTAATTCATATTTCCAAACAAGTTCCAAGTAAATATACTTGTATAAGCATAGAATTAGTCATTACCATGTTTTTACATAATTGCATCATCATTGAATTTGGTTGCGTATTTGTCCTTTTACAAATACTATTATACATATATTATTATTATACAAATATTAGATTATAGTTTTGCAATATAAATTAAATCCATTCGAATCCAAATATATATTTTTTAAATTGAAAAAAGGTATTGAAATTTTAATGTTAGTAACTGAAACAAAAGAAACTGTTGTTAGGGATGGTGAAAACTGTTGCTAGATATCATTATCAAACAAATACAAAGCATAAGCATATCCAACCAGCGTTGAGCATAGCATTCATTAGACTTGGCTTTCTTCTTGCACAAGTTCAGTCCACAAAAGTATGTATTGCTCAGGTTAAACTATGTTAGAGAAAAAATATTCACGAATATTTTAGAACTATGTATTTATCTATGTGCGTTGCGCATAACTGACTGTTTGACATGGGAAATGGTGAAACTTAAACAAGGCTCATATGTAATCGCATGGATAGGGAGTTGAAATGGGCATAAAAGAGATTGGGCTAAATAAAGACCAGATCTGATTTTATTCAGCTATTCTACTAACATCACGCACAAAAAAATCCCTCTGTCTCTGTTATGTTTGATTCTTTATAAGAACCTACATAGAAGCAGTCACCAAGGATTAAGAACAACATTCTCCGGAGTTCATTACAAGATGAACATTCAAAGCAAAACATACAAGTAATATATTTGTACTCATCTGACTCGTGCTAGTTCAACAGTGTCAGCAAATACCTCATACGCATTCAAATATTGTTGGACAATCTCTAAAAAGGATAAATCAACACCTTGAATAATAACATACAACACAAGGTAAATATTCTGATTTTTTAGATATTTGTATAAAGTCCTTTAACATAATACCTTCCCTAGATTAAATATTCAAAAAAAATGGCATGGTCACTTTTTATTTGTCCTAAATGATACTCTAGCTTTAGAAATCTACTCCTTAAGTGACAATGGAGCAAAAAGAAGAAATTTCAACGATAGACCATTCGGGCTTACTATCCCTTCCAGCTGAACTAGTAAGCATTTAAGATTTTACTTCGACTTAAAATTGCTAGAGAGCTGTACAGTAGTACAGTGTATTCAAGAGTTAATTGATGGTTTACCTCTGTTATAGTTTTATCGCAGCATATTTCCGCTGCTTAAACAAGGAGACATTCTCCGCCT
Source organism: Entomobrya nivalis (assembly GCA_034695485.1). Lineage (NCBI taxonomy): Eukaryota > Metazoa > Arthropoda > Collembola > Entomobryomorpha > Entomobryidae > Entomobrya > Entomobrya nivalis. The sequence continues at coordinate 4,946 of JAQFZH010005255.1, forward strand.
TCGTCGTGCCTGTAAACAAACCAAGATCTATTCTGACGATTTCATCCTGAATAATTTTGAAAGCAAAGTTTGGGAAATCAACGAAACAGACTTTACATTCCGGTACTACACCCAGGCCAATCTTGTCACCACCTTCATCTTCGTCAATAATTCATCAGTGGCGTTCTTCGAGGATCCCTACATCCCCGAATTTCTGCGTCTTTATGGAAACCAGATTACCAATTTGAGAATTCATCACTTTGGCACCTTCATTTCCCCATTGGAATTCCACTTCTTTTCCAACCTTCCCAACTTGCAACATTTGGACGTCGACTTTATTGACGCTACCAAGCGTGATTGCTTGACCACCAGGAAGAATCAAGATAACATTGAGATTCGCCTTGAAAAATCTCCATTTCCGGAGAACTTTAAGAATCTGAAAACCTTGAAGCTAAACGAAATCCAGGGATCAAAAAAGAATGACTTGGGGTATGCCTGCGATTTCATAGAATTCTGTGAAAAGTTGGAATACATTAAGCATCCATTTTACAAAGACAAGGACCCTTTCCATGGCCTTTCAAGGGAACACTTTGGTTGCGTAATGAACTATGTAAAAAGACGTCACGAGAAAAACCCAGAGCAGTCCAATCTTCAGTTTTACGATCTGGAGCACTATGACGACGGAAACGATGCATTTGGCAATCGTTTGTCCTGGTTGGTTGGGCTGTGTGTATTGCGAAATGTTAAACTCGTGAACGTGAATAGCGATCTTCTTGGAGTAGGAAGCATGCTTCTAGAGTCTCCATCGCCGGTGGTTTCGTTGAAAAACGTTCAGAGAGACACGTTTTTGGCAGAGTTGCAAAATCTTGAAAAGTTGGTTGTCGACAGCACAGAAGAGTCAAACTTTGCAGAAACTTGGAGATGGCGGGCTGACAATAGTGATGATGATGATGATGACCATGAATACGTCGAGGAAGATTTTGTCGAGATACCTAAATGGCCAAATTTGAAGATTTTGGATGTGAATATTGATTCCAGATTTATGCTGGGTGACGGGAATTATTCTATTGCACATACAGAGGCCTTTTTGTACTTCCTCTTTGGCACTGAGCCTTGGAAGAAAAGGGATAAAGTGAAGGAGTTGGCGATACGATATTCTTTGGAAAAGGTGTTTACCAAGTATATTGGTAACGTGCCGATTCCCAGGGTCAGGGATTTAACACGCACATGTTCATTTGTAACAAAGTTGACGTTGCAAGGTTGGATGGGAACAAATAAACAGGTGACTTTATTTTGGAAAGGGTTACCATTTCTGGAGGATGTGGTCTTGGAGGAATGTATTAGGTTGGGTAATGTAGCTTTTGTGGGAATGGAAAGGGAGGATCCAATCTTCTTGAAATTAAAATGTAAGTATAAAAGCAAATATATAACGTGTTTCTAGCAAACCAGCTCTATCTACAGTATTTGCTCTATTATGTATTTCAGATTTGAAAAAGTTGTCTCTTAAGCGCATGGACTTTATGCACAAAATTACGGATCTGGCATTTAATTTAGTGTTTCGTAATTTAAAAGTCAAGCAGTTTTGTATGACAAGTACGAAGCCTATCAAATGGGTAAGTTTTGTAAAAAAAACAAATAATGGGGATTCATTTAGATTTGCAAATTTAAGTGGAGTAACGGAGATGAGGCACTTTTTATGTTTAGATTACTGCTGCAGGAATCAAGAGTCTTCTTACTGGGGATTTCAACAAGTCAGTTGAAAAATTTCCATTTGATGGCTGGTCTCTTGATGGTATTTCAGACGAAGCGTTTATGGAACTGAAAATGAAATTCAGAGCAACTTACATGATTTAATTGTAATGAATTCTGGGTGTATTAACTTTTGTAACAAATTGAAATAATTGTTTAGTTGGCATCATAATAATTTTGTAAGTATACCATAATTATTTAATACAATAATCGTACTTTGAATATACCACTAATATAACTTATGTAAAACATTTATGAAATGATTCGATCCAAGACAAACATTGCGAGACGAGTAATTGGTAATAAATGGGAATCTATGGATTATTTATAATGATTAAGAAATGCTCGTATTGAATATTAAAAATGATTAAAACCTGGTTGTTTTTCTATACTTAACTTAACGAATATTTACTTGTGGTGAATTTTTTTAACAATTCAATTCGATCACAATTATTCAACATTTAGTACTATTTTAATGGATTTCGAACCCTTTTCAATTATATAACCATTTCATAACCTTTAAACAATAACGAATACAATTATTCTACACCAACATGGGTCATTGAAATATTTTACTTGCCTTAACATAGACAAACTAGCTATCTATAGCAGAGCAGCATGCACATGATACTCTGGATTATATTTGTGCTTCTGTTAGGAAATGTGTCAATTTATATAAATGAAAAATGCCTTTACTACGCGTAAGCAAAACATAAAGACTTGCCCAGCATTCTTACAAAAGCACAGAAAGATATTCTATGTTGCCCACATGTAATAGTCTTGAGAGGCTAACATGTGAGTGGTTTGATGAAATCTCGAAACAAGGCATAACAACACTTGATGTATTTTTACTGAAACACAGGAAAACACAGGAAGTTCTAACTTGTTGCTCCCTTTATCTATATGTTTTTATAATCAAAGTGTATTTGTCCTAAAATAATATATAAATTTTGTGACAAAATACAACACATTTAATAAAAGCTCATTTAAGATTTTTACACCAGCAAAATGGCATTTACTGAGTGTATCATGAAGTTGTGTACATTTTGCTATAAAAGCGTTTTACTCAGTGAAAATTATAATTTTCAAGAAAATGCTGAACTGTGCACCAAATTTCTCCGATATTTACGACGAAATGTCAAAGACAAAACATTACCTTCAACTTTGCATAATAAAATAGTTTGTTGCAGAGATTGTGAATTTTTGATTAAAATTTTTTGTGAAATGTGCCATCAAATGAATTGTATAGAGTTAAAGTTACAATGGAAACTTGACAGCCTAATGAGAGTGATGAAATTAGCTGAAAAAGTGCCTTCAAGAATAAAAGTATTGAAACAGTGCTTTACTGAATTAGACACTGAAAGTGAATTAAGTAATGTGAACGAAACCATTACGCAACATGATGATCATAATGTAGATGGTTCACTTAAATACGAAATGTTCAAAAGTTTAAGGGAGGAAATAATGAACAAATGTATGGGACCCTATAAACCAATCTTTTACACAAATTTATTTGACGTTTTATAAACATAATTTAATAACATAATTCAAATCACATTTTTAGGTCATTGGGGTGGAACTAATTCTCTGCTACAACCTCGGATTATACTGTACAGATTAAATCAGGTTGAAATAAGGAAGATAAGTTCCAGGACAGTAACCTGAAGAAACTCTCCATCAAATCCTACTGAAAACAGTGACACAGCTAATTTTGATAAAGATTTGCTTGCTACCAACACCAAATAAGTAAGCGATTTTGAGGAAAAATTCAACAGGAACACACGCTCTCTGTCACATGAAAGGTATTTGACGATGAACAAAGTACCCAACGTTACCGATAATATTTTACCAAGTAAATTCATTTAAAGTAAATGTTACCATAAAAAACTTTGTTTGATGTGTAGCGATAAGGATACCGACAAAATTGATGATGAAAAACGTGCCATTCCGGATATGAAGTACGATTCCTCAATATGCGATGGCGATAACCCTGATGACGAAAACAGGTATACTTTTACTTTATTTTAAACTACATCATTTGATTAGAATGATGGTAAAAAACAATAATATATTTTTTAATGTTTTTGTTACATAGCAGCAGCAGTAGTACAAGTTCCCATGAGGAGGAAGAAGTAAAACCGGAAGCTATTTTAGATGTCAAAATAAATCATGAGCCGAAGATTATAACTAGCTGTGTAAAGAAACCTGTAAGTTTCGCATGTAATTTTTGTTCAGTGAAGTGCACTAGTGAAAGATGGTTAAAGTCTCATATAAAATGGAGACACTATAGACTTCGTGAAAAGAAAACTAACAAAACCTTGAGATTTCGTTGTGGTGTTTGTAAAAGTCGTTTAAAGCTTATCAACATTTACGTATACACAAGTTTAGTGTTGTTCATCGAAATTTAGAAACACGGTTAACAAAAAGCAAGTTCAATGTCACAGGGAGCAGTAACGACAATAATAATGCGAAAGTATCTGTACAATTTCGAGATTCAATAAAAACCAGTTCATCAACAGACTCAAGCTTAACAATGGTAAATGCTAAAACTCCAGACAATGCCCAAGCTTGTCAAGAAGAACTAACGACAAAACCCTACAATCTTCGAGTTTTGGGTAAAAAATCTTACATTTCCACAAATGAACATTTAGACGACTTGAATTCGGATTCCGATGAAAATTACACAAGGAACACTGATTCTAGTTGTACTTTGTTCTCAGAAGAATTCAGCTTAGAAGATGAGAAACCTTCCCCATCCACTCCTAGCAATAAGGAAACAAAAGAAACGACAGACAGCGTTGGTGATCGTCCCAAATTCTACAGGTGTTTTTTGGATGAGTGCAAACTCAAACGAGCTGTTTTCTATACAATGAGTAGATTCAACTACCTCAAACAATTACACATCCGCGGTCAGTATCAATGCAGATTTTGTGACAAAGTTGAGAAAACCATTATTAATTTAAGTTTACACGAAACTGAAATGCACTCAGCTATCCCATCTAAATCCACTAGCAGAAAACATACGGATGATCTGTTTTATTGTGCAAGATGCCCCTTTAAAAATTGCAAAGAAGGCAAATACGTTAATCACTTTGCTTCCCATCACCTTGGAATATATGCTCCCAAAACAAGCAAAACTAGAAAAGCTTTATGGGAATGTAACATTTGCAGACGAAAATTTGTATTGGTGAAAAATATAATTAAAATCCACTTTAAAACGCATCATGACACTAGCGGACTTGTGGAACCAGAAAACCATGTGCAAAAATGTAGCGAAGTTGGCTGCTCAGCGTACTTTTTGTCCAAAGTACAACTTCAAATCCACAAAAGCTTGCAACACCCTCTGTTTAATATGAATAGTCAGTTAGAATCTGTTGATAAGTTTATTGAAACATTCTCTGAAACGGGAGTTTATAAGTGTTCATTGTGCACGAAACCATTCAGTAAACTGTTCGCAGTTCGAAAGCATATTAAAATATTTCATAATAAAAGCACAGTCGCAATACCTGAAAACGATTTGAACCAACAAGGACACGAAACTAGAATCGTGTGTTCAGAAATTAAATGCACCAAAAGTTTCCAAACATTTAAAGGATTAAGAATTCACAAAAAGCTTCATGGAATTTTCCCCTGCATATTTTGTGATGAGGTTTCGAAGTACGCTCCGGACTTGGCTATTCACGAACAGGAAGTACATTCAGTACCCATTAAAATTGAAGACCAACCGCAGAATGTCTGTTCGATCAAGTGTCCAAGGTGCCCCAGATTTCATAAGAAACAATGGCAATACAAAAAACACTTTGTGAACGACCATTTAGACATATCAACAGGTATTTTAATATGTCCCATTTGCAAATTCGATTGTCATCAGGAATCTTTAAGAGGACATCACTTAAACCATCACTACACTGCCGGTATGGATCATAGTTTGGTTCCAAAATGTGATCAATGTTCTGCCTATTTTCGGAGTAAGTTCCAGTTGAGCTTGCACAAAAATAAAGTTCATCCTAAAAAATTACCTGATGTTTCCTACAAGTGCATTCACTGTCCCAAATCGTTCATGCTTCCAATTCACTTGAACCGACATTTAGATGAAATGCATCCAGACACAGAAATAAGCAAGGAATATAAGTGTGGTA
>JAQFZH010005256.1:0-10810 GCA_034695485.1 Entomobrya nivalis
GGTTTATTTTCGTCAGCTCCCAATTATTTTGTACCCTCTACGTTAAATTTTTCTCTGCTCAATATAACAAAATGTTTTGCGCTCTCTATGTTACTGCAGGTTTATTTTCGTAAGCTCCAAATTATTTTGTACTCTCTACGTTAAATTTTTCAATCTCAATGAATGTTCATGAGAGTTCATCTATCAACTCATCACATCTGTGGAAAACATTTTGCTGTTTTGGTTTTTTTACAAAGTTCACTTGTTTTGGGGTCTCTGACAGAATTGTGTAGAATAGCTTTAGCAGCAAATTATTTTGTACTTGCTACGTTAAATTTTTCTCTGCTCAATCTAACAAAATGTTTAATGCACCCTATATTACTGCAGGTTTATTTTCGTCAGCTCCAAATTATTTTGTACTCTCTACAATAAATTTTTCTCTGCTCAATATAACAAAATGTTTTGCGCTCTCTATGTTACTGCAGGTTTATTTTCGTCAGCTCCCAATTATTTTGTACCCTCTACGTTAAATTTTTCTCTGCTCAATATAACAAAATGTTTAACGCTCCCTATATTACTGCAGGTTTATTTTCGTCAGCTCCAAATTATTTTGTACTCTCTACGTTAAATTTTTCAATCTCAATGAATGTTCATGAGAGTTCATCAATCAACTCATCACATCTGTGGAAAACATTTTGCCGTTTTGGTTTTTTTACAAAGTTCACTTGTTTTGGGGTCTCTGTCAGAATTGTGTAGAGTAGTTGAGAGTAGCCTAGAGGGTCTCCTTTCAACAAACCGCAAATACTTTTGAGCAAAAAGCATTGCGAGTGGGTTATTTTGAGACTTTTACTCGAACGCAAGTTCGACATTTGATACAGAGAAAAAACATCATGCAGTTAAAACTTGAAATATAGCATGATTGATAACATAAAATGCAGTAATTTGTGACAGGTTGTGGATGCTTTGGTTTCCTTTTAGTCCTACAAGCATAACAAATAGCATTTCCATGCATATTTTTAGCCATGAAACTTGATGTAATTTCATGTTTATTCATCAGTTTTTCAGTTGTCGTGTCTTTTTAAACCGTAAAAATAGTATGTCTAATGTAAAAACACTTGAAGAGTTTTCCATAAATGAAATATTTTAGTAACTGAACAAAGCTCTATAATGTTCACATTAGCAATAATAATCCAAACCCCAAGATATGAACGGCTTGTTGTAATTGAAAGCATAAAAAAATCCACTTGCAATGCATTTTTACACAGCTTGTTGCAAGTAAAGTTCATTACTTGTATTGGGCTATAAAAATTAAGACAATTCGTGGAAATATTTTGTCGAAAGTCTGCGCTGTCTAGGCATGGAGATGGATAATAGTAAAAGGTGACCTCATATTTTGTTCTTATATACCATGCCCATCAAGAGCGAACAAGCGTCGTCTATAGAACCACCGTCTTCCTGCATAATTTCAGTGCATTTAACCAGTTCGTAAGTCGTATAGCCAACTAAACCAGCAACCATACAGAAGTAACAGTTTAATGAGAAGTCTGCTTCATTTACTGCTTTCTTATCCCAATCGTCATAGCCAAACGTTACATGAAAAGATGATATCATCGCAGCATATAAAGTGGAAGCGGTAGGCGATAGGCACCGTTTCAAGTGATGATATGGGATACGAGTGATACTGCCTCGCCGGTCAGCTCGTACCAAATTTGCGTTAGCCATAAACGTATTTTAGTAATGCTGATTGGTAATGTGGTAGAGAGGATCATCAGCCAGCTCATCAACTGACTGCACTATATTTGTGCACAACATTTTGGTATTTTGGTTTTTAACAGAGTTGGCTTGTGGGGTCTCTGTCAGAGTTGTGCAGAGTAGATGAGAGTAGTCCAGAGGGTCTCTTTTCAGCAAGCAGCAAATACGATGCATTGAATCGTTTTCAGTCTTTGGAGCAATAAACATTGTGAATGGGTTATTTTCAGACTTTTACTCGGACGCAAGTTCGATTTTTGACACAGATTAAAAAGTATCAAGCAGTCAAAACTTGAAATACAGCATGACTAATAACATAAAATGCAGTATTTTGTGATAGCTTATGGATGCTTTGGTCTCCTTTAAGTCATACAGGAATACCAAATCGCATTTCCATGCATATTTATAGCCATGAAATGTGATGTAATTTCATGTAAATTCATCAGTTTTTCAGTTGTCATGGCTTTTGTGAACCGCTCAAAAACGTTTGGCTAATGTCAAAACAATCAAAATATTATTTTTTGCATAAAGTTGTTAAACTTATTGATTTGTTCAAAATGTCGTTTCAACATCAAAACTGATTGTGTAAAGTGTAAGTGTAAAGAAAGTTTAAGTGTAAGTAGTAAATTTCATAAAAATATTCATAAAATTGTATTACATGTTTGGGCATATGGGAATACATTGAAAAGCACAATATTTGACATGGGCTTCTAGTTGGGGGAATACCATACGATTGGAGTGGGCACGCCATCATGGAGGGAATATGCGTGCAATGATGAAGCAAAGGAAAGTTAATCCATTTCAAAATGGAGCTGTTCATTGTCACGACACTGATAAACAGGCTTTGGTAAATATCTTAATGGCTTTAGAAGCAAGTATGGGTTATTGGTTATCACGGTTATATATGTAATGAAAAGCTATAATGGATATCCTCATCTGATTTTGTTTGCAGATGGGAGTAAAGGTGGCAGACTCGTCGGTTTCAGAATCAGCGGGCTGTCCATATGCAATAGGTGCTAGTGGGAATGTTGCGACTGACGATGTGGCTTACATGTTGCAGAGAATGGGGATCGAGACTATTCAATTATTTTTCATCAATCGATTATTTATCACCTATGCTACTTTACTAGAGAATTTCATTATGATCAGCTGAGAGTAACCGTTAGAAACCGTTACATTTACAAGTTGTTCTATGACAAGCTACATGTCATTCGATTTAGCTAAGTGACCTATGCATAATAGCATGTGTTGTTTTTCAGTTAACGGTTACCATTTGATGAAATAAAATTAATTGCCCGATATCAATATCATTAAAGTAGTCAAATTATTTTACCAATTCGGTTATTTTAGCTTGATTTATGTTACTGATGGAGGATTTAGCTAAACTATACTTTAGGTATAAATTAATATTTGATTCTAGTTGGGATGTGAGACAACGCATTGGTGAGATTAAAGGTCAAACTGGTTCCATTCCTCGAAAACAAAGCTTGTCAACAATCAGGTAATTTTTCAGCTTTCAACATTGTCGTTTTTTGTCACATAAAGTGTAATTACACAAAATCTTTTTGCTTGAATTATTTGTTCAAAAATTGTATTCCAGTTGAATGACAGAAATAGTTACATACTCAGAAAAAATGTGGGACTATTTCATACCAATTAAGAGTAGGCATAAACGAAGAAGTTTCAAATTCTGTACATTTACGTATTCCAGAATACGTGTTCCGAAGCTAGTTTATTCACTTTGATGTAAACTAGACAACTGTATTTCTTTTTTATTCGATGAATATGTGGATTAATTATAATATCATTTTCTGGTTATCGAAATTATGTGTAATACATTATTTACTGTGAAGAATATTTGTAATAGTTATATTTTGGAAATAAATGTTTTATTTTGGTTCTCATTTAAATAAACTGCTTTATTTTTAGGTTTTAGAAGTAACATAAGTGACGAAATGTTACTATGACGTAATACATACATAAAACTTAGCACTTTTTCCCCATTTTCACTCTACTTAGATTTTAATATCTACAAATTGGATTAATAATAAACAAATATTACCTTTTTTAAAGAATGTTTTTGTAAACTTATATGCGAAACGTTAAACCATTATTTAACATTTACTTGTTATTTTGATGTTCCCCTGTATCGAATATTAATTTATAATGTTAAAATCAAAACGTAAAGTCATAAACACTGCGCGAGTTAAAAGGGTTCTTTTTGGGGTGATTTCATGGCCAGGGTCAAGAGAATTTGAATCAAAAGGGCGAGTACACTGATAAATTTGTGGGTAGAGCTGATGGAAGCTGAACATTTGTTGGAGGAGCTGGTAGTGGTCGTAGTTGGTTTGGAAAAGCCTTGGGAGAGAGGCTTAGAAATGGGGCGGGACAAAAAGGGACGCGTAGACCGAGGTTATTCTCAAGCAGTACAATGGTTTTGCAGGGTGGAGTAAAGATAGGCGCATTTAAAGGGCCCCAACTCATATCGAAACCACTTCACCTCAACCTTTATATTAATTAAATTGTATATTGGATAAAAAAATAGCTTTACTTAATACCTCTTGCAACTTAATCAGGTTAAGACAACCGGTTATTTGTATTATATTACTAATGGCACTAAAGCTGTAATCGTCCGATATTTTTTGTAGAATTTACCTTACATGCGTTAATTTATATTAATAAATTAATTTATGTATACATTCTAATCCCGTAATTAGATTACATATTTCATTTTTTCGTCTTTAAGTAAATATACAACCTATATATGTAGTAAAGACCATCCTACTTATTCATGGTAACCAAAAATTACGATTATGGCAGTTACGCTCATTTGTTAGCAAAAATATTTGGACTCAAATTTGCTCTTAGTGTAACTACAATACAGATGAACTAAAAAAACTTACAATTTGTATCAAAATATAACTAAGAATCTAGATTGAAATCGATTACAATTAATTTAACTTGGGAAAATGGTTTTCATGACTCTAAATCAGACCGCTCTGCGCCCTTTGTATGATCCAAAATCCGCCTTCAAATTAATTATGCCGCACGGTTTGCATCCTAACTATTTAATTATTCCCATCCAAATAATGATGTATTTCCCTCCTAATAATTATTTGCTTTCATCCAAAAAAATCCTCTTACTTATTTACTTGATAAAAAGTTATTTAAAAGTCAGCATTTAATTATTATCCTCCTAATGTAGTCTCTAAGGGTGAATTATAGTTATGCAAGCTAAATGCAATGCAAATGGAATGCACACATATTTTTTTAAATCTGAATCCGTACATATAAAATCTGGATCGTATTCATTTCCAGAGTAAAATATTATGGTGAAGAGTTGACGATATTGAAGGACATTTAAAAAAAACTTTTATCTGTCAACGTTTCGGTCTCATCTGTAGACCATCCTCAGGACAAGACTTAATAATATGATAAAAAGCACTACTTTAAAAATATAATTATTAGAAAAAGTCATTTATCTAAACTATTCATTTAGCTAGTAGAGATTCAGAAATTAATTATTTAGTTTTGCTTTCCATGGGATTTTTTAGACGTTTCTTTGGTTTGGTTATAAAAAAAACTCCACTAGTCTTGGGGACCATTGTAGATCAGGTCGATATTCATTAGAAATATTCATGATCAGGATGGGTTTTCCTTTCAAGATAGGTCCAGCTGCTCTTATAAAATATATTATGTATATTATGTTAATATCGTGATCAACAAAATCCTGCAAATTATTCCAATTCCAACATATATTAGTGCTTCAGTGTATTACCATTGAATCAATTCATAAAATAACTAGTAAGTAAAACATTACGATTTAGGGTGCAAAACGTGCAACATTATTATTTTGAAGGAGGATTTTTGATGCTATTGTAGAAGGTCTAAATGCCAAAAAAAGGTGCAAAAGAATCGTACGCCATTTAACTTACCCTTTTGCTGGAAGCCAAAAAATATTAATTAAGATATGTTTGTCCCCCAAAAAATTATCTTACGATTTATAAATATGTGGTACATAAGCTAACATATAAAAATGGATCTGGTGACAAAGGTCTTACAAGTCATGATCACAAGGCCCCTTTGTTTGCAAGAAATATACACGATTACTTTCATAGCATGCAAAGTTCCTGCCTGTTGTGGATTCAGTCCAGACCATCATATTATCTTTGGAGAAAATGCCTTTTATCGTCCATCTATTAAAAATGGCAAGTTTAATTAAAATTTATCCAAAAATACTTAAAACTGGTTTGATAAATAAATGTATAGTAAATATTTAATAAATACAAGTCCTTTCTAATACCCATCTGAAAAGCACTAAGATCAAAATAAAATTCGTCACCCCACTAATTTGTAGTTTAAATACGAAAATGTCTTAATTAACTATTCGATTATTATCTTGCAAAGTTATACTTAAAATACGACTCGTTAAATTGACGTTCAACGACATCTAAGTCCCCTTGATCGCTTGGGGGGTGAACATTGTTAACCCAAGTATTACCTGTTGTACTATTACTGGTAACAGAAGAGTTCTCAGTAATAGCTTTTGACAATGAATGGGCCGTGGATGTCCAACCAAGCGCTCCCAGTCCCAAAACAGCTCCAACGACTTGCAATGCTGTCTTCACTTTACTCCTTTTCGTTGCTTTCTTTTTTGGTCGACTCAGATCATCTGGTACAAACGGTCTGTTTTCTTGATTAGCTGCATCCATATCCGGATTTTCCTCGATCTCACTAGATACATAGTTATCTGAAGGGGTTGACATGTCAATTCTCACGTGAGCTTCTTGGTTGTTCGGCATTTGCTTCCTTTCCGGCATTTCTGACACTTTTATTCTTTTGTTGTCCATAAAGTCGTCATCCAACGATCCGAATGTCATCCACTCTGGGCAGGAAAATCTATCTTGTAGCCTATCCGTAGCCCTTTTAACCCTTTCTCGCATTTTAACCGGAACATCTTCGGATGAAATTATGCTTATAGATGACATTGATCTCTTAATGGGTCTAAAATAACAAATTTCTAGCATATAAAATAAGTGAGTGTTTAATAAAATGGGAATTAGCAAAGTGACATACCCAGTTGGATTGTTTTGGTTGAATCGGTTGCTGTTTAACATTTTCAAAGACTTCTTGTGCTCTTTGGGCAAAGAGACAAGAGTACTTATTTCTCTTTGGAAGCAATACGACGCAGTAGGAAAGTTGTTGATGTTCATTAAAATTTCCAGGAATTTATAAATGTCTTCAGGTTTCCTGTTAGAAAACGAGATATTTGGTTGGAATAAGTTTACGAAATACTAAAAAAAGTTATTTTGTATTTTTTTGGTTATTAGTTTGGTTAAGTAGGTTTACCTGTTAACAAACATTAAAACTATTTTCCGCAAATTTTCTTTTCCATTTTGGTTCGGAGCGTCTATGAACTCTTGCACATCGGGTACATCCACCAAATCTTCTTTCACCATTTGAGTACAGACTTCCTGGACTAAGTGACCACGGAAAGGAACCTTTAACAAATGGCTTTGTATCTTACGATAGACCGTCTGTATTTCGTCACTTCCCCACTTTATTTTCTGCCTAGATGCCACTTGTGACAGCGACATGTTGCATATACGATTCATTGTTTCAACAAGAAGCTTCTGAGAACTCTTTAATACATATTAAAAATATTCATTATTATTATTATTACAGACCACTAAAATTAATAAAAAAACTCACATGTCAAAACCGGAAGCACGACCTTGCTCGTGTTGTAGTATAATGGATCTATGTTACGCATTTTTTTAAAAATCATAAGTGAATTATTATGGATGTATATGCAATTTTATAGATTTTATTGTAATTTAACAATCGAGTTAATTCTTACCTTTGATACTTTTGTCATGTGTCGCCGGAAACTTTTATTATAAATACCAGATGACTGGGTTTAATCAAGGTAACTGCATTATACATGCTTGACTTTCGGAAACGAATATTTGGGAACTACGAAAAAACTAAAGTAATTCAAGTTGGGAACTTTTCAAAAACTCAACAAGAACTAACAGCCGCATATAACTCTGCGTAAATTGATTTATCCTTGACAAAAAAAAAACTATTCTGTAATGTGCACTAAACACTTATGAAATACCTAGTTCAAACTGGAATATGGTATTCCGTAAATACGATGAGATCATACATATCCTTCGCAGTGACATAATTTATTCAATTATATCTTTACAAGTGCATATTTTGCATAAATATGTTAAACAATATGTTATTGTTTCGAGTGCTTAATTTACTTCGTGTAAGTTCTGACATTAAATTTTGATGGATTTCACTGATGCCCGGAAATATAGATAAAATGCTTGATTTGACGTTTAGAGCTCTTTTGAGACCTTACCTATTTATCTGAGTTTCAATGCTACATATTTTTTTTACCAGTATGATACTTGAGAATGTTGTCGCTGTATGTTCGCATGAGAATAACATGTTTTTCACTGTTAGACATTACCAGTGATTGATAGGACAATGTTTGTGGTGACAGTTGTCATGTCAAATGACGTTTAGCTATCAATTAAAACAAACAGTAAGAATGCAATTCTGGGTTACTAAGTTATGTTTGTGTACTAGTTTGTATAGAAAGCACCTTGATCAGGATGATGAACAACGTCACTTGTTAATTTTAAACAATTATATTTTACGACTAATTTGTGAAAATTAGGCTAAGTTTCTCACGTCAGTGATTTTTTATCTACTGAACAATATGACAGCTGCTGTTTACATTACCTTATTATCCGAATACATTTATTGTATGAAGGAGTTACAAGTTTCGCAACTGAGGCACCAGCTTTCTAACCAATCAGCAAACTGTGTGTCTCACATGATGTTGGCAACCAATTAGAAACAGTTTAGAACCATGCATATTCTATTTTTAAGGATATTCTACGTTCAAGCGATTTCTGACTTATTTGCTCTACTAAGAAATATAGTTTTAACCCAAAGATATAACAAAAGGCGAATGTTCTAAGAGTTCAAACTGCAAAAAATCATGCTCATTGTAAAAGTTGAACCATATTTTAACTGAACTGAAAATATATTTTGATAATGTAAAAAAAGGATATAAGTATATAGCCATGTTAAAAACATAATCTGATTATTTGATAAATAAAGTGTTAAAAATATTTGTTAGTATACTAAATGGATAATGTTTTTTCACGGTTACGATGCTTGACATGACAGCTGTCACTGCAAATAAATGCATAATCAATTACCGTTATTTATTCTAATTTATCAATGTTTATCATTTGACGCATGCAAATGATAAACATGGATCAAACTCTGATGGACGTAACCTTGAACAATAAAAATGCGCAGAAACTATGTCTAACCAACGATAACCCAGAATACCACATATTACTGTGCAGTTGTGAAATCTAAATCATGACAGGGATTATTTCTAATAACTCATGTCATATTTTTACATAACACTCCGGATGTGTACATTTCAAGGACATGACTTATGTGGGTTTGGTTGATAAAGTTTACCAGTAAGAGATTACGAACAAAAGTGAATTCAATAATCACTCGTGAATATTCCAACTAAAATACCGCAGGCTACAAAACAAATTGTCAATCTGTAGTTGGTTCGTCAACCTTGGAAGAACAGTATCCTGGAAAGATTTTTTCAAATATTTTAGACATAAACCAAGACGCTTGACCGATTTTCAAGAAACAGTTGGGGATAAACCTTTGTGGTATTGCTTTGATTGAAACATCAAACGATTTATAACGGTAAGAAACGAAATTTCTTAATTGTATTTTCTTCTAATTTTCTTCAAGTAACACTCTGAAGCAGATATTTTAAATTTTAAACATATTGGATTTATTTAGTAACTTACCAGAATGTTTAAAACAATGGCACCTTACATGATCTCGCACAAAATAGCGGATTTTTACGTCCTACATCTCTGACGCACAATGTATGCTGAGACAAATCCAGAATCTGACGAGCCCAAGCATAGCATTTTGAAGTTGACCTATAAGTTTTCATGCAGTAAGGAAAAACCTTTTCGCAGTTCCATAGTTTTTTTTGTCTAGAAATATTTAATGTAGCACAAATCTTTGATTTTCTTAGAACTATGGGCAGTTTGCCAACGGACGCCACAACTTGTGAGGTAAAACCCGAGCCCACGGAATACTGGGATGGTACTCAGATTGATCAGGACGTATGCAGCAAAATTGTACAAGAATTGGCTTCGAAAGTGAGAGAGGTACTAACAAATCCAGCAGTCATACAGGAAATAGCACAACATGAAGCTAATACAAGAAGTCCGAGAGTTCGTTCAAGTGCCCAAGATCCCGGGTTACACTCGTGAGCTTTATTTCATTTTGTTCATGTATCATTAAGAATCAAATCCGTTAATTTTGAAAATTTTATGTCAACTCACAGGGATGAACAACGTCTAAACCGACCAGAAAAGTACAATACTCCAGACTTGAAAGCGGCAAACCAAAGGCGAGATCGGATAATTGACGAAAATAACAATGAAAATGACGATCACGAAGAATTTCTTTCATGCTCATCAAACATCTCCAGCAAAAATAATTTGAGTAAGCTCGATAAGCACTTGAAAAGACAAAAACGAAAACGTGTTGCCATTGTATTTATTATAACTGCTGTAATACTACTTGTTACGATTTTGGCTAGTAGCCTTACATTATTTATCGTATGGCAGGTGATGAATAGCGGTAATATTTTAATGTTTGGTAGCATTTTAAGTACACTTCAGCTAAGCAATGAAGTTATACAGGTTTCTGTAGGTTCATCTGATGAGTATAATGCTGTCTTAAGAAACTCGAACAAAAGTAAGCTAGCTGTTAACATTGGGTTAGAAAGACCCGGTGACTGGCCAACAGGTACTTACATACAAATATCTGACAATGTAAACAGCATCCGTATTCATGGCAAATTTCATACAAAGAAGCTTATCAGTTTACTTGACACGGTTTCGTCTTTAGAAAAACTTGAATTAGTTAACCTAGATAACCATATCTGCACCGAGTCGACGGAACCATTAAGGTTATTTGATAAAAGGAACAGAGTTAGCAT
>JAQFZH010005257.1:0-10807 GCA_034695485.1 Entomobrya nivalis
CGTCATCATCATTCACAATGGAATTGAAGTCTAAAGAGAATTGAATAACGCTTTTTTATACTTCCGTGTGTTTTTCGAGAGAGATTTCGCGTCTCCACCCTCCTCCTGGGTTAGATTTTGGTAAATGATTGTAATAGTAATAGTCATATCGTAATAAGCATCAGAGCTCAGCTACGTGATGGATGACGATGATGATGTGATGATGACGGAGAGATTGTGAACGAAATTTGTATTCAGTTTTGTCAACTCATTCAGTCAGTCAAGTAAAGTGTTGTCTTACCCAGTCAAAACCAAAGTCTTAGCAATTTATATGCACTCATTTGAAATATTCTTCTGTTGAGGAAGAATGAGGACTGGATTGCATAGTTTGCTATGAAAAAGGCTTTTATATTTTCATTTCGTGTTCAGTCTTAAAAAGGAGAGTTTTAATGGTTCACGGGAGACAAAGCGAAGAAATGAGGGTTGGACCACCATTGTACTGATCATCAGCATGAGAATCAGGAAAAAGTAAATGTTTGGGGAAAGGATTTTTATTTGTTTAAACAACGCAACGGATTGTGTTTTAGGGATAATAATTTTACTTCAATTGTCCGTGCTGTAAAATCTCAGGTTTTTTGTAAAAAAAAGTCGTTGGGATAATTGGGTGTACTCGGAAAATCCTTAAAATACCTTATTGTATTAATTTAAAGAGTCAGTGCCCGTGAAAATAATTCATTTTGCCCATAAGAAAGAACTCTTTACAACGAGACATTTAGTTTCATGTTTGCAAATGTGTAATTTGCGTGCATTTTTTTCTCGTGTAAACTTGTAAACAGTTAGATTTCAGATTTGTGCAAATTGGTGAAATGTGCCAAACATGATGTGATCACTCAATGATTAGTGAGCAATTTTTATTTGTTGAACATTGTGACATGGATTATTTTGCATGCATGCAAATCGCTTGTGCCATTATGTGTTTATGATCATCATGGCTTGGCGATGGCATTGATGGCTCTCTGAGTTATTGGCTTGTTAATAGAGACAAAAAACGGGAAATTTTTTAAAGTGGAATATTGTGTAAAATGGGATGGGGGACTTGATCACCATGATCATCATCAAATCATCATGATACTCACTCACTCTCATCATCGTGTCTATTAAAGAAAACACTAAACACGGTTCCCCTTGTTCTAGTGCTGATTGCATGAGTTTGATAATCAACTTCGAGGAGAGAATAGTAAAATTCTTAGCATCTTCATCCGTATTTTATCATTATCATTGTAAGCTATCTGCTTTTTTACCCAGCGAGCTTCTTCCTTCTCATGACAGTCATGACATGACATCATCATCCCATAATCATTATGCTTATTTGCTGTTACATATCGATATAATACAATAATACAACATATTATTTTGTCTTCTTTTGTGTATGTGTAGTTTAAATAGTTTTTTTAGTACACATGTAGTGTGCACACACAGACTGCAAGGAAACAAAAAGTAGTAAAAAATCAATATTGTTATATTTTACTTTGTTCTCGTTTTGTGATTTTTTTGTTTCGTCTCTCGTGGAGCAGAGTGGATGCAGAGAAACGATAGTCCGATACTTGTCACGGTTAGCACAACTTCCCACAAATAAAATCACCTGTGGAACGGTTCTTAGCTGGCTTGAGGTATGTAAAAATATTAAGTCAACGTAGATGTAATATACCCACACACACTCACGTTATTTTCTGTTTAATTAAACTCGTATTTTTTTGATGTAGTAGAGATTTTTTTATATATTATGTATTTGCAATTCAAAATCTTTTTTTGTGTATTTTAAAAAGTAAGTAGAGGGATTGTGAATTGTGAAGTTAATTTGATATGTAAATCGAATGTACGATAGATATATGTTTTGTGGCAATGACATAAGTATGTCGTCAATATTTGATTGTGAATTGTGCGAATGAAAATAATTTGCAGTAAAGTTTGGTATGGTATGAATTATGGAGTAAAGAAGACCTGAAAACTTTGAACCGTTACGTGTGGAGTATAGAATGGCTTACGTAATATGATTTAGCATAATATGGAAATTACGCAGTTGTTAGTGAACAAATTTTTTGATCTGATCAGTTGGACAATCGTGGTCGTCATATCGTATCTTCTGATGACAGCGACATTAATACCCCGGCCGTGGCTGCTGCATGTGCAGTGCGTAAGTACGTTGCTCAAGCTGCGGATGAAATAGCTTTTGAGGTAATTAGAGCGTTCATTTAACTTGGAAGCACTTGCTGGTGATCACTTAATCTTAACATTTTGAATGCATTTTTGTGTACAGGTAGGAGATATGATTTCAGTGATTGACATGCCTCCGCCGGAAGAAAGTATCTGGTGGCGAGGAAAGCGCGGCTTTCATGTCGGCTTCTTTCCCAGGGAATGTGTTCAGGTAGCTGACCTTAATTTTTCTTGCTATCAAGCAAGATGTTTTTTGTGGAAATTGAGTTCATTGAGACTATTGAGTGATGATTGATATATTGTTAAAAAAAAGGTTATTGGAGATAAGGTCCCTGCTGGTCTCCCCATTGTTTCGTCTGTCAGACGGCTTCAGAGATTATCTGTTTCCTCTGCACCTGCTTCAACATCCTCATCAGCTCCCGAGAAGCCGGTGTTGCGGAAACATGGAAAACTCATTGCGTTCTTCAGGTAAATGCCCTTGTTTTTTATTGCATGTAATGGATTATCGGAACAAAGCATAGAAGATAAAGCAAAATGCATATTTTTTGCAGGAGTTTTATTCTCTCACGACCGTCAAGAAGGCGTCTCAAACAAAGTGGAATTCTACGCGAGCGAGTTTTCAGCTGTGATTTAGCCGAGCACCTACTTAATACGGGCAACGATAGTAAGTGCAAAATACGATCAATGATTTTTTGCTGGTCTTCATTTTCCTGTGCATGGTTGGATTTAAACTTGATTTATGAACTTATTGTGTCTGTAGTTCCTGCGGTGCTCAAATGTTGTGCGGAGTTTATCGAAAAGCGTGGGATTGTTGATGGAATCTACCGGTTGTCGGGAATCACCTCAAATATACAAAAGCTCAGGTGATTAAAAATGTTGATGAACTAGTTTTTTCTTAACATGTGGAGCTCATGAGGAATTAATCAAACAAGCACTTGATCCCTTGTAATAAAAACTTTTTGATGTCAATTAACAGGAATTTGTTTGACGAGGACAAGACTCCTAATTTGGAGGAAGACAATGCAATCAAGCAGGACATTCACGCGGTCTCTTCTCTTCTGAAAATGTACTTTCGAGAGTTGCCAAATCCCCTGTGCACTTACCAGCTTTATGACAAATTTGTCGCTGCGGCCCAAGCTTCAGATGAAGAAAGGTTGTTTAGAATGCGTGAAGTGGTTCATGAGCTACCACCACCTCATTACAGGACTTTGGAGTATTTGATGAAGCACTTGGCAAGAGTTGCCCAGCGAAGCAATGAAACCGGTATGACACCAAAGAATATGGCAATTGTGTGGGCACCCAACCTGATTCGCTGCAAAGAGTTGGAAGCAGGAGGTGTTGATGCTTTAAAGGTTTGTGCACTTATTTGTTATTCAACATTTTAATACCTACTGCCTTTTGTTGATTATTCCGTTTTGCCATTATTATCATCACGAGAATAAGCGGTTGTTATTTTGACAGTTTCTCACTGTGTAATAATTCTTAAAATTTCCTTTTACAGGGAATAGGCGTGCAGGCCGTAGTCACAGAATATTTAGTGCGTCACGCTGATTTAATATTTAATGACAAACTTCCCGCCGATTACTCCATTACCACAACAGTATTGAGTCACAAGGCCAGTTGTAGTGCCAGTGGAAGGCCCAAGTCCCTTGCAATCTCTTCTCCAATCCGGCTTATGTCCCTGGAAGAAGCGAGATTAAAACAAGATGATCGCAAGTACATTGAGGTTGGTGGAGGTCCTTCTTCCCTGCCTCCCAAATATCACACCGTGATTGACCTACCTAGTCGTAGATCCGCATTGAAAAACAAAAGGAGTCCAATTGGCTGGAGACAGTTTTTCTCCAGAAACCGAAGTTTTTCAAAGGCAACCGCAAGAAAAATTACAAACCCTATCGAAATCACTGTAATGACTAAGAGCATGCCGATGGCGGGTCCTCAAGGTATCCAAACAAATTGGGCTGGAAGGCTTCGTCCCGTGAAAAGTGTAGAGAGTCTAGTCTCTTCCCCAATGTATATCACCAGTGGGGCTTCAAACGGCACTGGAGAGCACAGTGATCATCACACTTTGGACCACGAGAGTGTTCTGGAGGATGTTGAGTCCAATTTGAGCAAATCAAGTCCAGCTACACCCGTGATGACGGATGTTGACGTGCTGTTTCATGCTGCCCCTCATCATGAACCTCCAACTGACTCGGGTCGTGGTATCCAAAATCCCAAAACTCATAATCGGTCAATCAGTCATGACTCGTATTTTGAGTTTGGTGAGTTTAGAAACAGCAACCGAGTTTACATTGATGAGACCCTAGAGGAAGAAACGCTATCGCAGTCGTCTAAATTGTCTCTGGAAATTAGTAGTGGTGGAGAAAGTCCAACCAGGAAAAACATGTATGCCAAAGATTCGACCAAAGGAAGCAAGTCATCTGGAAGGGGAGGTGGCATGATGAGTCCTATGACTCCACCTCCAAGTGCCGCATCACTCGTGGTGCCAACTGCGACTGCTATGATGAGTGAAAGTGTTACCAGTACTTCTAGTGATGACGTAGTGTCGGAACACTACGCCACGCCAAAATCCCCCCTCCTTCCATCAAAGTGGAGAGACTCAGAGGTTCAAACCTCACATACGAAATTGTATGACGTTGGGGTGTGCACCCAGGAAGATATGGAGCAATGCACCACGGATAGTATCGGGAACGGTGTCGTGTCTTCTTCAACTACTACAAGTTTTGCAAGTTCAGGGCAAAGAACAGCCACAACTTCAACTAGCTGTGGGGTTACAAGGGATAGCAGTGCACAAAGTTTAATTTCACAGTCAAGCAGTGGTGGAGAGAATCATTACGAACTGGATCGGAATTCCAGTATTGATGAAAGTTCTGTCGACTCCACACCTTGTGAGCCGTATGCGATGACAAATATTATTTATTCACCTTTAATTGATGACTTATCCTCTCCAACTTCATCTGGAGGCGGTTGTTTTAAATCTAGTATGGATCCGTTCAGGGTATCCAGTGACTCGGAAGCAGGTACAACAAATAATACGGCTGGGTCACGTCTATATGTGTGCCCTCTGTATGAAGCTGGTGTAAGCACTGTGGAAAGCATAAGCTCGACTGTAAGTGTGGGGACAGAGGTCACCGATGTGAGTAGTACAATGTCTGTATCTCCTCGTACCAACGCGCCGAGAAACAATCAGTATGAAAATGTGTCCTTAATCAACACACACAAACCACATAATCTACAAGTTTTCTTATGCTCATCATCACAAAGCTTGAACACTCCAGTTTCCAGTCAGGATGAACAACAACAGCAGTCTGTTGGACATGTTTATGCAAATCAGCAGTTTTATGAGAATCAACCTCCACCGGTGCCAGCGATTAGAAAGAGCAAATCTGAGGGAGCCGTCATGATGGCAAATTTAAACAGCAATAATAATTCACAAAAACAAAGTTCGCCTCAACCACAAAACCAACAAATACCTCCACCAGCGTCAGTCGCAGTTACAAATGTTCTCGTGGAACCCGAGCAACCCATTTATGAAAAAGAGCATTATGAAAATATTAGTGAAATCGAAGTGGAACCGGTGAAACGTCAACTTTCACCTGTAATGAACAATGATGATATTGTAATTCACCGTCTGTCGTCACATCGTGAGAGCAACATATACGAGGACATTGATGACGACGATGACGATGAGATGAATACAGGAAATAAGTACGAAACAGTTGAGTTTGAGAAGGGCGTAATGAGAAGCAGACCAAGTGCTATTTACAATGATGACTCCGATGACGAGTATGAAAAGGTTCAGGAAAATCCTGTAGTTATTCATCATCACTATGCTGAAATCGAAGAGCGAATGGAAACGAACTCAGTGTCCCCTGATTCACAGGAGCATACTTCCACAACGACAGTTGTGATAGGTGCCTCGTCACCAGAGGAGAAAGAAATGGAAAAGGTTGAAGAGACGAAAACTACAGGTGCTACCAGTACAATTCCAATCGCAGGTGAATCAGTCGAGTCAAGCCCTTCACACTCTCATACGGAGGATATGGTAACATACCTGGAAGTTCAAACTCCTCATCTCAATTTGCGAACAAATAGTTTGGATGACCAGGAAGAAATATCCCAGCAGAGTAGTCTCAATGTGAGCGGAAGTAGCAAACTGGATAAGACAAACTCACGCGACAGTAGTGATACACCTGATAATAGTCCGGGAGATGAGGGAGAAATTCGACATATTGACAGTCCTATCAATAGTCCGGTTACTAGCAGTCCCCCTGCGGTAAACAATCCTTTGTATGGAATGCCTGAAGAGAAGCAAGTGGAATCCCAAGTTACCCCATCAGCTGGATCCAAAGATAATATGGAGGTGCAAAGCGATGATGGGGAGGAAGAGGATATGTCAGTAAATGAGAGTTTAAGTATTAGTATTTCAATGGAAGAAAGTCCAAAATCGAAACAATCTAGCGAGGACAGGACGTCAGATCATGGGGTGAACATGAAGCTGGTCTCCAGATGCAACAGTGCTCCATTGGCAGTGGGAGTTCATGAATTTACGGTAGCATTAGATAGGTCATTAGATGAAAGAGATGTTAATGGTACTGCGGGAGATAATAGTAGTGGCGACGATGACGTTTTCTACAAGTCAAAAACGCCAGCCACGAGAAGTAACAGCTCTGCACTGGAAATTCAACCCAAAGATGACGTTGAGAAGAGATTTGGAGAAAAGATTTTGCTGTGTAAAAGACTGTCAGAGCCTTCCCTCTTGTTTTCCAATCAGAATATTAATAACAGTAGCTGTATGATGATGGCTGCTTTGACATCACAAAAGACTGATTCTAGCAATAATAATACGAGTGGCTCAACAAATCCCGCAGGTGGTGGGGCTAGTCCCGCCGCATGGAAAATTGCAGATGCCAAGAGACTCGCAAACCGGAAGCAAAGTGTGAAAGAGCTACTTTCCAAGTTTGAGACGAGAGACTCGAATTCCAGCCCAAGTCCGGTACATTCACCACCTTCAAGTTTGCCTCCCACTGGGTTCACTAGTAACAACAAAGACTCCATGACTTTGACAAGTGGTGGAAGAAGTCCAAGTACTAACAGCATTGGTGGTAGCACAAATGGTGGGATATGTGTTGGCAACAATGGCAGGCACCAACATCATAGGTTCTCCACGGGGGACATTTTGATGTCACAGTCTGTGTCTGCCGTTGAGAATCTCAACTGTATTTCTGGTGGAAGCCTTCCCGGAGTGAAAAGTACAAATAGTCTGATTGTGCGGTCAGATACCTTCCCGGAACTGAGCAGGGATGATTCAGCTTCCAAGGAAAATGCTCTACATGGTGCTTTCTCTTCCGAGCGAAATGATGACGATCAAGGTATGTCGCTGTCGTAAATTGTGACTTGCTTTTTAATTGTATCAAAAATAATTTTTCATGTGGAGCAATTTAATTGAATGTTCTAATTTTAGGTTCGGAAAAAGGTGTAACTGCCCTTCGTGTGGCCATGAGTTCTGTTGACATGAATGATCCTAGTCGTCGGGAACGTATTGAAAAGTACAAGGAAGAGCGAAGATCCTTCCTCCGCCAGAAAATAAATTCGGAATTAACTGCTCAACAGAAATCTCCAACGGAAGGTGGTGCTCAACAAATAGTTTTCCTCAAAAGTCCCATTTCCGATGCTCCTGAAACGGAACCCATCAATATACCCAGTAACCGAACATCCGAATCCCCAAGAAAGCGGGCATTCTCTGAAGATTTCCCCACAACTGGAAATAATAACACAACAAACAAGTCAATAAAAACTGACCCATTCAGTTTAAAGTGTGCTTTTCTCGCGTCAACAACAACTACGACATCCTCAACAAAAGTGACAGAGACTAGTCTCAACTCTGCAGGAGGTACAGAAACGCTTTCCTCTTTATCTAGTACAACAGTGACTTCTTCCACTAAATCAGTGGATACAGCTGAGGAGATCAATGTCCGGGAAAGAGTTGCGATGTGGTCGAGTACATCTTCACAACCACAAAAGAAAGAGTCACAGCAGCCAAGCGGAACAGGAGGTGGTCAACAACGTCTTCAGTCAACCACCTCTTCATTTACCCTTTCCACCTCAACATCATCAGCTTCCACTACATCTCCGCAGGCTATCGTCAACAATGGAAGTGTTAATAGCGCTGGCGGAACAAACAATAACACTTCCATTGTCAATTCCGCAAAACTCGTAGGAGCTCTATCTACCTCAACAACCGAATTCCCTAAAGTTTCAAAACCGTTGCTCAGACGAGAGCTCACCACAAGTGCCATTGAAATCTCAAAAAGCAAGCTCACCAAAGTCGGCCGGACAAACTCCGAAGGGGCAAAGAAGATTAAAGATATGGCAGCGTTTTTTGAGGCCAAACAATTCTAAAATGTTTATCTGTTGGTTAAGAATTTTTATAGTATTTTAAACGTTTACATGTTTTTAACGTTTTATATTGAATGTGTCTTTGTGTATTCAATGATGGTTGTGTTACCGCAGTTCTCTTGAATCTTCACAAAATAAACTTGATATTTTATCGTATTACAAGCGGTTGTAATGATAGCATTGATAGAAATGTAATTTAGTTTTGGTTGTTATTATTATTACATTTTGTTTTTATTACTGTTTTGTTTTAATTAATTTTAACGATAAATAGAAAGAGAGAAAAATTACAAAATGAGATTTGCAGGTAAATTCCAACCGGATAAAAATGAAACGATGAAACGTTTAACAAGCCAAACTATTTTTAACCAGATTGCTTTAGACAAGTTAGTAATATTTACAGGAACGATTTTAAACATTATTGTAAAGTTGATTTAATCAAATCAATAAAACAAAGTAACTAAAAACAAAGCAATATATGCAACACTAGTTTTTAGTTTAAGTAATCGAATCAAAATAGGAATACATTTTGTTATGAATTTTTAATGTCATTTATCGTAATTTCTTGCCAGTTTTAATCTAAACTTTGTACCCGTTGTAGGATAATATGACACTTTAAAAAAAAATATGCAACGATATTAATTGTAAACCATGATGGTATAGCTATAAACTGATTTTATGTATTTGTTATGTACATACACTTTGTTGTTTTATAATTATCAATATTTTTAATTTAGTAGAAAGAGAAACTTAAAAATAATCATAATTACTGTTATCAAGTCTGTTTAAAAGGAACGTTATTGTCTACGTCGCGAAAATGCAATACAAATCCAACGAATCAATTTAAAAGCTTATATAGTAAATTACTAAAAATAGGTATCATTGTGTTGTAGCTGCTTCTGCCACCACCGAAACCAACCTATTTACCACTTGAGTGGATTTTATATTCAATTTTATACATCCAAGTTTAAATGCAGCTTTTATTGCCTTGTTATTTATGTATCTTCCAAAAAAACCAAACAAAAACAACTGACGATTTTAAATGAACTTTTCCCTAAACCACATAATACCTACATTATTGCTAGATACTGTAAATTATAATTGTATTTTTGTGTACATTCGTATGTTTACTAATATTAGAAAAAATCTAATGTAAAGCGCCTTTTTATGATAAATTAAAAGTAGTTAAGTGCCTTGGCCTTAAAATTATATTGTGCTGGAAAAATATAAGTAATATCTGCCTTTTCGTTTTGATTTTTCTTTTCTTTTCATCATTTTATTTGGCTGCAGAAATTCAAATATGTTCATCTGGGTATAGTAAGCGCTTTGTGTCTTGTTGAGTAAGATTCAGCAATAATTTTTAATTGATAGTTCACAAAAATTGCCTTAATCTCAAGATTAACTTCAAGCTTATTTAATGCATGGCTCATATTACCCCGAATTGCATGACTTACAGTTTGGTAGATATAACTTATAACTTGGTGGTAAGGAAGAAAATATTAAGTGTTTTGTATATATTTCATTAAACAAAAATGTACGTTATACATACATAATCATTAATCATGCAAGTATCATTGTTTGCGTGGTGAAACTATTGAATTCGTAAAATAAAACTATAATACAATACTTCCTCAATCAACAAACTAACTAGTCGCTTGTTTACTTCTACTTTTTATGCACCTAAGCATGGTCTTCTTTCTTAATATATTCATTTCACATTTCACACGCGTCTAATGGACTGTGTGCCAAACAACGAAAGTACCGTTATAAACGTGTGCGTCCATGTTTTCAATTATAATATTCATCTGTAACAAAAATTGCATGAAAACCTAAACCAGACATCTTTTGCATAGAAAAGTATCATATTGCTATCAACATTCAATATAATCCATAATACAAGCAATTCAATAAATTTTATCTCATGGAGCATCTAACGAAACCTCGAACAAACTTGTTATTCACTCATCTTTTCGAGTTCAACTTTCTACTTCGCTTGCAAAACAAGATGTGTCAGCATGATCTCTGCAAGCTTGCAAACGCTGCTGTGCTGATGATGCGATGTTCTCTTTCAATGGATTTGCAGAAAAGGAGCTCTGCATTAATTTTACCATGAGATGGCTGGTAAAACTACAAAATATTTAGCCATATTTCATTATAAAACATGCATTCATGCAATATTATCTTCACTATTTTCAAAGCTGTCTTGTCTTATATAACA
>JAQFZH010005258.1:0-10807 GCA_034695485.1 Entomobrya nivalis
CACGTTTTCCCTCTCTCTCTTTATGTTTTTATGTATGCATGTTGTTGGCTTCGAAGCCAACAATGGCCTATGCTTGTCATTCATATTCCAATCTTTCCAAATAACATTACTATTTTATCCTTTCAGAAGATTCCAGGTTTCTCTCTCAGTAAATCCGTAATTCCAAGTTTGCAATACCAAATCGCTCATCTAAATTTTCTAACATATGCCCTATCAGTTAAAAAAATATATTGCATTTAGTTAAGCTATTCAATAGTTTTGTAAAATATTACCTGTACGATCGCACAATACATATACAAAATACAAGCGCAAAGATGTATCCGTAATTTTTCACTGAGTTTTCCGAAAATACTAAAAGTAAAACAGTAAAAATTGTCAACTGGATAAATCTTCCATGATACTTGAGGTTTGATGCCACGAAGTTTGATGAAAAAAGCAAATGCAAAGTTCGTCACGTTCATTTTTAAAGGAACTTTTATGCATTATTGATGACATTGAAATAAATAAATAACCTGCCTACATAAATGTCATTTGGTCTTTTTGTTTGTGGTTTTAGTGCTCAGTCACTTGCAAAAAAGTCAATTTTTGCGTTCAGTGGCATCAAAACAACCAGTTGCATGTACTTACCTTATATCTCATCTCATATTCCCTACTATACATTCATATTAAACGAATCATATGGATAAAATAAACGGGCAAAAATCTCAAAACTTTGTAACAAACTAAATTAAGTGAAAATAAAACACAATAAAAAACAATGAATGGTGTTTTGTATTCGTACGAACAAATACTGGAATAAACCATGTCATTTTGGATTGCGAATAAGGAATACGAATTAGATTAGGAATATAAAAACATATATGCAAAAAGTCACATTTGGCCATTCTTGTACAACTTTATTCATTTCAATGTAAGTATTCGCACATTGCCCAATAAAATACTCATTTTTAAAGATGTTTCCCTCGAATTCAAATAAAACGATACCTCTACTTTTTCAGCACATCTATTACCAAACTTTGTAAATTACTAAAAAAAATCCAAGACCAAAACTGGCATTTGCTCTTATGTAGCTACTTCAAATAGTAAAATCTTCACAAGTCTTATTTCAATAAATAGCAAAGCACAAAATGCAACATTCCCTTTCGTTAGAACAGCGATCCATTTCTGTTCACTCTCACTGAAAGACTGGCTGATGAAGGTCAGTCACCACTTGCTTTTTACTACGGAGAAAGTTAGAGTAGTGTACAGTTTATGTGTTTGCTTCTAAATTTCAGCATGCCCTCTTGTTTAACTAGTTTGAGCTTCACCTTTTTTTTGCTATATTTCGGACCTATTAAATGCACTTAGAAAATGCACACTACTATTAAGACTCATGTTCCGATTTTTTCTAGAGGTACTCTGGGACATCTTACGGAAAAATTAATACCCATAAATTTATGAACCAAAATACGCACACACAATCTAGTTTCCAAACAGGTTTTTTTTGTTGGTACGAAAATTAAGCATGCATTTGCACTGTATATGTAACCGATAGAGAAATGCTACATAAAGACTCTTGCGTTTACACCTAATGGCGTTTTTATTTCATAACCATAGAACTGTTGGATATTTGAGTAGAGCAAAATAGTGCAACAATATTAGAGTGATAAATAAAGTAAAAGTTATGGCCATCCCAGAATTGTACCAATTGTAGGTCGTCATTCGTTTGTCATTATCATTCTGTTCTGTGTAGGAGACTCATTAAAATTCATGTAAAATATAATAACTTATATATAAATATATGGTAACTTTACAGCAAACATTTCCATTTACTTTCTCTCTCAAAGCTAAGATTCAAGCAGCAATTCAAAACTTTTAAGATTTAGGCAAATGTACACTTAAATTATTACCATACTCAACACTTAACTTCGTCTTCAAAACTAATAAAAACGTACGCTGTAGTATAAATCTATTATAGGACGGAGCTCTATTTTTGTCCATTATATGAAACTCACCAACTTTAATTGCAATTTTGGGACAACTTTTAAAAAACTTACGAGACTCAATACATCCGTTCCAATGTCTCGATTTTTGAACCACCTTTTCCGTAAATAGGATAGACTTACTGCCCATATCTAACATTAAACAAATTATTAATGCTACAGTACTCATCATCAATCCAATAATTACAGAAAATACCGGAGGCATTATATCATATGCTATTATTAAAATATACAACATTCCAATATCGCTAAGTCCTCCCAAAAATTGTATTGTAGGCCAAAAGCTGGATTGAAAACTTTGATTTGTAAAAATAACCAGAATTTGAATTTGGCGGTAGAGAAAACCAACTTGTCTTTGTTGAGTTTCGGAATAAACAGTTTTTGCAAATAACCTATGAACAAATTTCAAATGAAAAATAAATAACTTAATATTGTTTTTAAACGGTTTTTAAATTTAGCTCTAAATTTATATTTTTTAACTTACCATAAATTATGCAAATACGTGCTAATTTCGTTTAAAGTAAATAAACTAACAGAAGCCACTAGTGAAGCCATTCCACTAACTGGAGCAAGTACAATAACCTGGTTTAGAAAAATTACAACTCGAAATTCTATCGAGTTACATGTAAAGCCAAAAGCACCTTCGCCATGTAAACATGGGAGTACGAGACTAACAAGAGGTAAAAACACAAGAAAAAAGATTCCCGGTCCTAAAGATGCAGCAAGCAATACCATCAAAAATATAGTCTTGTTTTTATTGCGTAACTGCACAAAATTGTGTTTGCACAAATTGTTTAGTTCCTTTCCGTGAGAGTTTCGAAGCATGCAGTTGAATAGATGTGCAATTTCTGTACTCTTTTGGGTATACGTGATTAAGAACACAAGTGCAATAAATTTTGACAGTAGAATAAATCCTTGAAAGCATATAGTTACGAGATTTTTAGGATTTGTGCTTAGCAAATAACATAATTCATGACTATTGGAAATAAAGGATAAAATTAAAATAGCAGTCCATTTTCGTATTTGCCGAGCCAATTGTGGTACTTCAACCACTTTTAATTGGCGGTCCTTTTTGTATTCGAATCGAATTGGAAGTGCGTTAAGAATTTGACTTGAAAAATAGAAACTAATTTGAATCACTTGTATACCGCTTTCAACAATCATGATTACTTTTTAGTCGTTTGTGTCACTTTTTTGATATGTTCTGCACCTTTAAAAGTTCAACGACAACTGGACAACCTGTTTGCTGTAAGCTTTTAAAATAAATAGTCTTTCAACTGCTGTGTATAACCAATTTTCAAAGGTTTTCCCATCACACCCTAAATTATTAAATTAAAATAAATTATTGGGGAATATTTAACAAATTTATGAATAAAATAACCAACCATTTACTTCTAATAAATAGTAATTAATATCAAAGCATTGTTTTCAAACCTTTATACCAAAATCGTTTTTTGATTATTACTACCCTGGAACCTGAGTAAAGACAAGGGCCAAAATTTAACTACATAAATGACAAGCTTTTGTAATAATGCTAATACACAAACTAATTATTCACTACCAAAATAGCCAATATTGTATAAAATGCTTTTAAAACTCGTAACATTCAAATGGTAACCAAGTTGACAATTTCTAAATTTCATTTCCAATATCAATCCTTAAAGCGTTATTATTAAGTGTGCTGTAGAAATGTCTGTTTGGTTATAATTAAAATACATATGCTTAAAATGTATACCTAATGTTTAAATATTTTACTGGTTGATGTCAAAATTACCCATATATATTACCATTTTATAAGAATTTAATTAACGGAGCCTCATAATAGCCAAATATAAATTTTGTAACTAAAATTAATGGCTCGAATCAAATTTAAAAGGTAGTTTTTAACAAGGTTTGTAATTACGAAGCTGATAGCTTAGCTAGCATTGGCTTTGTCATGTTTGTCTGTCTGTCTGTACGTCGGCAAGATAACACAAGAAATGTTGACCCGATATAAATAAATTTTTTGATTGTTTCAGCTTCGTCGTTATGGTCGATGTTAAAATGGGTTTATTCAAACACAGAAAAGATTACTGTTTAATATGTACAATCAATTGTTGAATAATTTATGTAAAAAGTAAAATATAAATTAAATTATCTCAACAAAATCGAATAACAACTGATAACCCGATAGTGAACGGAAAGCATATATACATCTTCCATGTCATTAGGAAGCTTTGTAATTATTATTTTCACAAAATGTTATTGTTTTACATGTTCAAACCATTTTGTGGTATATACTTAGAACTCAAGTTTTCAACACATTAAATATAGGAAAGGAAATACTTGTGTTAGCATTTTATCCGCTTATATTTAATATGGACATATATATATGCCAAAAGTACAAAAGAGGTTCCAGACATCGGGAAATAAACTGTTTACCTTAAACAAAAATAATAATTTTGGGACGTTTTTAAATTTGGGTAAATCTGTACCAGAAGAAATTCTTCAGTATAACTTTGACTCTTACAAAATTGTTGGGTTCTAAATGTGTTCAATTTGTTCAAAAATATGTAGATGTTTTGCAAATGATAAAATCGATAGTAAATTTGCTAAATAAAAAGTGTATACGACTAACTTACTTTAAAAATTTAGACTCCATATGAGGTTTTCATTGAGATGTAATAGAATTTAAATTAATTCTTTTTTTTAGCAAGCATGCAATTTTTATACACAAAGTTCAATAGAATTGATAATTTCTGTAACTGTTTTGGGTACATTTGTTCAAATTGAATTAGCCTGTTTAGGAAATTAGCCAATTGAGGCGCAATCTTTTGACAAAAATACAAGTGGAAGAATGAAGGAATAACCATCGAGAGAAGCATCCAACTTGTAATAATCTCCTGGTAGTTGCCATTTCGATATTACACAGATTTATGAATAGTTTGGATAATTATCATTGGAACAATTGCCAAGGAGATTATGGACTTCATACGCAAGCAAAGTTTTACGGACGGATTAACGTTCAAGATTTAATTTTTACAAGGCCGTTAACATTTACAATAATATTTGTAAAGTTGTTTGTACATATCATTCACTAACATCCTGAATTAGTATTTATAGTAGTTTATATTTCCAACCTATTGTGGTTCATAGCATGTTTATAATTCCATATTTGTCTATAATTGAGCTAAGGCGTAGCTCCAAAAATCAGGGCATTGCACAACACTTAAAAGTATTAAAATGTATATCAAGCAGTACTTTGTATTTACTTAATACGATTCAAAACATTTATTTGAAACAAGCATGTTCAATATGGATATAATCATAACTTTATTAATTTGTAGGCAAATGTACACTTAAATTACTACCATACGCAACACTTAACTTTGTCTTCAAAACTAACAAAAATGTACGCTGCAATATAAACCTAATAAACGATGTAGCTCTGTCTCTGTTAATTACATGAAATTCCCCCACTTTAATTGCAATTCTGGGACAACTCCGAAAAAACTTGCGAGACCATTTGCATCTATTCCAGTGTTTAGATTTAAGTGCAATTTTCCCTGTATATAGAACAGACTTGCTACCCATATCTAACATCAAACAAATCACCAATGCTATTGTACTCATCATCAAACCAATAATTACAGAAAACGCCACAGGCATTATGTCATAAGCTATCAATAAAATATACAGCATTCCAATATCGCATAGACCCCCCAAAAATTGTATAGTTGGCCAAAAGCTGGATTGAAAACTTTGATTTATAAAAATAACCAGAATTTGACTTTGGCGATACAGAAGTCCAACCTGTCGTTGATTTATTTCTAATTTCCCATTTTTTGCAAAAAGCCTGTAAAACAAAATCAGTTAACAATTTTAAGTTAAACAAGTTTTTTTCCTTAAATATATAGCTGATTTGAAATAACTCTGTAAACTTACCATAAATTATGTAAAAACGTACTAATTTCGTTTAAAATAAACCAGCTAACGGAAGCCACTAGTGAAGCCATTGCACTTACGGGAGCAAGTACAATAACCTGGTTTAGAAAAATCACTACTCGAAATGCTATCGAGTTACATGTAAAGCCAAGAGTACCTTGTCCGTGTAAACAAGGGAATACGAGACTAACAAGAGGTAAAAATACAAGAAAAAATATTCCCGGTCCTAACGATGCAACAAGCAGTATTACCAAAAATACAGGTTTGTTTTTGTCCCGAAAAGTAACACCACTATTTTTGGACAAATTTTTGAGTTCCTTTCCATGACAATTTTGTAACATACAGTTGAATAAATGTGCGATTTCTCTACTCTTTTGGGTATACGTTACTAGGAACACAAACGCAATAAATTTGGAAAGTAGTATAAATCCTTGAAAGAAAATAGTTACGAGATTTATCGAATTTTGGTCCAATAATTTGTATAATTCATGACTATTTGAAAGGAAGGAGAATAATAAAATAGCAATCCAATTTCGTATTTGTCGAACAAGTGGTACTTCTATTACTTGTAATTTGTTATTTCTATACTCAAATTGAATTGGAAGTGCATTTAAAATTTGACTTGAAAAATAAAAAGTAATTTGAATAACTTGTATACCACTTTTAATAAACATGACTATTAGTTTTTATTAATGTTAAACAATAAGTTAGTAGGACGATCAAGTACACTTCCAAGGAGACAAATGAGGAAATTCCTTATATCCGGAATTATATTATGTTTACTTTATTGACTAGTAGTTTTTTGACTTTTTATTGATACGTTCCAGACTTTTATAGTTCAAGTATCAACTTGATATGTTTGGACAACCTGTTTGCTGTAAGCGTTGTCAAAAAATATATTTGATATCAACTCCGGTGTGCAACCAACTTGAATTGTTTTTCTTACAAAAACTTTAGGGGAATATTTTAAAACTTATTTATAAAATAATCAACTATTTTCTTCGAATAAATATCAAATATTATCAAAGCATTCACTATTGACTATAAGAACATTTAACACTGTTCAAAATGCTTCTAACCTCTTAACATCCGTATAGTAACCAAGCTAACAAATATTTTTATAACATTTTGGATATCGATATAATATTTCCAATGTTAACATGCTCTGTAACTTTATAATTATAATCATCATAAAAATTACCTATACATATCGTATGTATGTGTCTTATCCTTTGAAGATTTTACTAGCTTATGTCAAAATTAGCAGACATGTTATAACCGTAAAACCATGCAACGTTCTATTAAGTTTAATAAAACTCGCTGTAACAGCGATCATAACGACGTAGCTGAAACAATTCGACTTACAACGACGATGGTCATCACCATTGTTGTTGTAAATGAAAGAGACGCTTTCGAATGATATGTCAGATGACATATGTTTGAAGTTGCAAACTTTGACCCCAATTCCTGACCCCACTGAGGTCACCTTAACCTAAAGTGACTTATGGTACTATTTCATAATCAACGAGAGCTTTCGATTATGCTATCCAAATGTACACGATGAACAGGTTGGAAACATTTGACTTTGCCTTTGATGATGATGGATCTACGCGTTCTTAAGTTATCGTGCTTACGGACGGACAGACGGACAAACACGATAAAGTCAATGCTAGCTGAGCTTTGCTTTCAGCTACATAATAAACTTAAGCCCGGTGTATGCCGATTAAAAATTAGTCCTATAATTAGAATCAAATTTATTGATATGCTTTTAACAAGCTCTGTAATTTAGACCCAAAATACAATATTGATTGGATCATGTCTCCAACAAACTGCGGTATTTAAAATAATGATTTTGGGTACGACGAGTGTTTGGTTTAAATATTTATTTATTTAAAATCCAACGTTTCGATTCATTTACATGAATCCTCTTCAGGGATATTATTTATAATAACAACGAAATAAGTAAAAGATATAATCGGTGGTTTATGAAAATTATAGTTCAACTTTGTAAAATAATGCTAAGAGCGAGTTCCAAAAATTGTTCAAGTAGTCACGGCCACGTTCTTCTTTTCTGTTCATCAGTGGGATTCTTTCTCGATAAGCGTTTTTGATCACACATGACTCCTTGATTTCTCGTTGCATTTTTCTTGGTTCCTTAAGAATAATCTTGGCTTCGTCCCATTTAACTACATGACTACATAACTGCGGTATAACAAATGTATAAAGTTAAAGCTAAACTAACTATGCTACACCAAATCGAATGTTAACTGATAAACTGATATCGAATCTAGCATACACATATATATGTTTACGTGTTTTAAACAAACTATGTTATTTTATACACAGATAAACGTTCTGGTTTTTTTTACCTGTTCAATTAATTAAAAGGCTATATTTATTTTTAGAATTCAACTCAAAAACACTGAACTTATCGAAACATGAAATCAACACACGAACAATTACATCAATTCGCAATTTGAATTTACATAGTTTTAAGAATATTTCCTCGTTTTAGCATTACATCACTTGTCGATATACTTTGGCTGATAAATAAAATGACGCAACGACGCTATGTTTTTTTTCTTCGTAAACAGCAAAACGAGTTGAAATGAACAAAGACCGAAGCTGTATGAAAAATGAAAGGAAAGTATATAAGTTTATGGGTGGGTATGTACAAGAGCACGGCAGACCACAAGCTTTGCTCTGTAAGCATAACGAGTATATACTGGATATTTGTGTGTATATTTTTGATGTGGTTATATTTCAAGCACTGCTAGTATTACCACAGCTGAATATATTGGTGTTTGTATTTCGACGTGTTCTTCCTCAACAACTGCCTATTTAATATGAACCATTAAAATATTAAATTTTAATTGGGAGTTAAATTAAATTAGTGGAAGGGGTATGGAGATGGAGGAAAGTAAAGTGGAGGAGGTGGAAAGGGAGGTTCCTCCTTTGGATCTACTTCCACCTTTGGCGATAAAGCAGCATGATAAGTTGTTAACTTTGTGTGTAGTTTGTGCGAAAGATAAGAAGGAGGAGGTGAGGGAAGGAGGGGATTTTGAGAGGTGGTTTGGGAGATTTTTGAGAGAGGTGCTGGAACTGGATAAGGAGGAGATGAGTTTGAAGAGGGGGAGTTTGGAGGTGATTGAGAGGCTACCGGTTTGTGGGGGATGTGGAGATGTGATTAAGGTGGTTATGGAGAGGAAGGAGGGAGTGGGGGAGGTGGAGGAGAAGGTGAAACAGTTGCAGAGGGAGGTGGAGGAGGAGAAGAGGAAGTTGGAGAGGAGATTGGACGAGTTTTGGATGGAGATGAGGAGGATGGAGGAGATTGTTAATGGGTCGGAGGGGAATATTGGGAATTTGGAGGAAACTGGAGGCAGAATGGAGGGAGGTGACGAACATGGACAGTTGAGCAATCCAAATGTGGCTGTGAAGATTTTGAGGGATTCCATTCGGTTTGGTAAATTAAAAGAAAAATAATTAATTATGAATTTACGGAAAGGAAGTATGAAAGATAATTACTTTTTTCTTCGATAATTACTTTAGTTGCTCAGGATCTAAAAGAAAAACAAAGTGGGAAGAAGAGTACAACAAGAAGGACGTCGAAAAGGTTGAAAAGAAGAGTAAGAAAGCGGTACTTTGGAGGAGATGGAGGTGAAGATGTTTTGGAGGATGTCTTGATGCCCTTGGCGGACCCGGTTAAAATAGAAAATCAAGTGGGAGGAGATGGGGGAGTGGGTGGTACTGGTGCTAAACAAAGACATGCGAAAGAAAGTAAATTAATTTTGGAGGGAACCGGAAATGGAGGAGCAGATGTAACGCCACCTTCATCGGATTTTGCAATTTTGACTGAAATAAAAGAGGAACCTTTGGATAAGGATACTTTAGAAATTGATGAAGCAGTGATGATGCCAACAGCTGAGATTCAGCCTCAAGACATTCCTCCAATATTCCAGGATGAGGATGACGACGACGATGACGACTTTGAACCGGAAGTGATCTCTGAACAAATTATGGTCACGGATAAATTTATGGGCCATTCTTCAGCTGTAAAATTGAAATTGAAACCAAAAAGTAAAATAGGAGGGGATGAAGGTGGAGGTGACGATGAAATGGATATTCTAAGCAATACTGGTTCCCTCCAAGAAGACCATTTCTCGGATACCTCCGACACCGACTTCTATTTGGACGAAGATGACGAGTTAATTGGTAGTGAAAGTGAGTCAAGCATGTCATCATCCTCCTCCAATGGCAGTACTGACGATGACCAAGACCAAGACGACGGGGAAAACTATGGACGAAAAAATAAGAAAAAAATCAAAGAGAAAATGAAAAAAGAAAAAGATAACCTTGACAACTCCACCTCCAAAAAAGGTCGAAAATCCGCCTACACCAAAATCATGTCCACAATCAACTTCCACAAAATGTCCAAATTAAAACGTAAACTCATCCAGCGAATAATCCATAAAAAATTCCGCCGACCCACTCGCAAGCCAAAAACCCCCGGAAAAGCAGAGGTCGCTGATCCCCGTCTTCTCCATTTCCTGGAGTACGACACCTCCGCTGACACCCTATCCCTGGAAGGTGTCCCCATAAAAATTCACGAGTCCAAGGATACCGATAACCCGGATGAAGATGTAATAATTTTGGAGTGCGGGGAATGCGGATGGCGGGCCAAGCCCGCCCACAACTCCAGGCACCCAGTAGACAGCTTCATGTACAATCACGTGGCGGGCCAACATTTAAATTTATTTCAGTGCGTTCAATGCGGCTCCAATTTGGGCGGATTTAAACAGTATTCGGATCACGTCTTAGGGCACAGGATGGGTTTTGCTTGTGATGTGTGTGGCAGGCCGCTAGGGGGAGCTCAGGCGTTGGCGAGACATAAGTGGAGTCAT
>JAQFZH010005259.1:0-10806 GCA_034695485.1 Entomobrya nivalis
TTCGCTCAGCATGGCCACCAGGGCAATTTCGAAATCGCGTCACCGGGCAATTTGTAAGAATTCGAACGTACGCTTTTTTGATGATAAATAAGAAATATTCACAAAACAGATCTCATGTCCAATACAACAAATATAGAATAAAATCGTTTTTGCTATATGTTCAAAGAAATAAAGGTTCTGCTGTCTCATTTTGTGACCAAAGTTAGACAATTTGATGTATGTATGTATGTAGCCTGCTTGCTTGCTTCTTAAAAATTTAGTCGAAACGAAGTACGATGAGAATGATTTGGCATTAAGGAAGTGTAGATATTTGAAGTATCCGGAAAAAAGTTGAAAACTGACAAATGGGAAGACATGACTTTCAACATTCAATCCATCCCACCTACTTCTACCAACCCTGAGCCTTCTTACATGAATGTCTCCTATTATGAAGAAATGGTTTGTATTGTATTGTAGTTGTAAACTGAACAAGTATCTGTCTGTGCATCTTAAGAAAAAAAGCTGTAAAGATTCCTCAAATAACCGAATTCTCACATTACAAATTACGACAATATAATGCAAGTCCATAGTCCATCCACACACAAGTCAAGTGTAGGACTATTTCAAGCGTGGGTAAAGGAGGATGGAGGATATTATTAGTTAGCAATTTTGCAATTTAGCAATATCCTCTATGAAATAAATTCATATAAATAGTACATAGACATATTACATATAGAGGTGTAGGTTAATGTTAATACCAAGAACATTTTTACTTTTGTGAGAAATACATTCATACAACATATAAATCTATCCTAATATATTTTTAATATTAAATTGATATGATACATAGATAGATGCTTATATACACAGACTAGACTACTAAACATTACACAAAATATACTTTTTGTAACATCAGATATTATACTGATCAGATCAGTCTTTTTGCTTGTTAGTTGGTTTAAGTTAGTGACATATGGTTATGGTGGTGGTGGAGTGGTGGTAGTAAGAAAAAGGAAGACAAGGCGAAATATAACTGTAGGTACTCAAGTAACAAGGCAAGGGCTGAACTGAACGAACGAAAAAGAACGTAGGTAAGTGTTTCTTCTTGTACAAGTTGTACATAATCTTTAGTATATATAACGCCACATTTTGTATCATAAAAAAATTACAAGACACGATGATGATGATGATGATGGTAGTATAGTGAATAGTGCCTTGTTTGCAATATGTACGTAACGAAGTATCCCTACGTAATAATATGCTTCACAATTTGGTTTGGCATGGCATGGCATGATGAAAGATAAAAGATTCAAGAGAAATCCCTGTTGAGAGAGGTAGGTGGTATTGGTATTGTGACTTTGTGAGTGGTTGGCTCTCTGGCTGTAAGGAAGTACTATTCTTGTGTCATCCATACACGAACACGAAGAACATTGGTAATATACCTAACTTACATAGAGATCGCTCACTCACACTCAAATATTCTCTACCATTTACTTACTTAAGACCCAGAAGTTCTCAAGTATTTTTTTTCGTGTGCTTAATAAAGTAGCGAAATGAAATTTCTCTTTTTTATGAGTCACATTTAATAAAATTATGAAGAATAACGTTACGATACCTTTTATTGTTTTACTGTACAATCAGCAAAAGGTGGAAAGGTTTTGAAAATTACTTTGAAAAGAGCGTCGGGCAGCACGCAGTGCACACACTGCTGAGGGAAACTATTTAAAGGTGAACATTTATTTTTAAGGACAATTTTTTTTGTGGAAAATTTGGTTTGTATAGAAAAAGCCAAGTACCAGTTAAGTAGGCTATAGATAGATATAATGGGAAATTTCCGTGCTGAGGACTAAGGAGCAACGAATAAAAAATGTACTTGTGCATAAAATAAAATACATAAATTGGTGGGGTGAATGTATTAAATACATTGTACATTGGAGTCAAGTGTAATTAAATAAGGATAGAATGAATATTTGGCAATGAAATTTTTATCAAAATCTTTCTTATATCAATCACAATCAATTAGGCAAGTTATTGATAAAAAAAATAGTTAAATTAGCCAGTCAGTATGCAAAACAAAAAAATGTTAATTATTTAGACAAGCATAATTTATCATTTTTATTGTCTTCCATTCCCATTCCATTAAAGAGATACTCAGGTATTAGAAAATTATAATTAAATTAAGATTATACTCTATACTCACGATGTGTGGTAATTGGTAATATCAGACATCGGACATTACTCCATTTAGTCGATAGTAATTCAGTGATCATCATCATCACGATTGATTCTTATTTTACGCGTTTATTTGTGCAAGGTTTTGTTGATTGAAATTGAACGAACAAGGAACGCAGCGCAGATAAAACACACTTGATCAATTAAAAGTTTGGATAGAAAATAGAAGTTTAGTTGATGTAAATTATGAAGTTATTTTGAAATTTAAAATACGAAAAGAAGTAATTGCCAAGAAAGTTAAATTTTGACTCCAGTTAATTTTTTTTTGTAAAATTGTACTATTTATCATTATGAGTAGGTTGTCTGATTTCCTATTCCTGTAAATTCATCGGATGTAGTGTAGGCTTCTTCCTCATGAGTGTTGATTGATTAACTAATTGTTGTTTGTATTGTAATTACAGTTTCCACCTCATCATTGTTTGCAGTTTACTTACTCTACAAGTCTTCCAGTAATTTCCCAAAGTAAACAAATGAAGTAAAGAAAACGACGTA
Organism: Entomobrya nivalis; assembly: GCA_034695485.1. Classification (NCBI taxonomy): domain Eukaryota; kingdom Metazoa; phylum Arthropoda; class Collembola; order Entomobryomorpha; family Entomobryidae; genus Entomobrya; species Entomobrya nivalis. Next base: position 2,704 of record JAQFZH010005259.1, read on the forward strand.
ACCACAGGTCAAATAGGCTAGGCTAGTTTCTTGCGAAGCTAGGAGGAATCCGTGTGGTTTCACTAGTTGACTTTCCGCTTGTGAACACATTGGAAACCTAGAATGGGAAGGAACAAAACAAGGAAGAAAAATCATAGGAGTGGACAAAACTCTGAGGATCAAGACCCGGATGTGTCTGAAACTGAACCCTCGTCCTCTGACAATATTTCTACAAGTCTGAACGATACAGTCGTTTTAAGTAGTAACGTGATGGACACTGATGTCGAAGATTCTGAACAAACGACTGGAGATTCTACACCCGACAAGGAACCCGATCAAGGTGTTGTAGGCGACGGGGAATTGTCGGAATCAATGTTGATAAAAAACAACGACATGTCTGTCTCAAATAGTACCTCTGAAGATGCCCCCGAAAATTCCCGGTTGAGTCAATGGCTGGACGACCAGCAAACTCAGGACTCTCCCGAACCGGAACCACCTACCCAGCCACCGAGTGTGACTTGTTCTCATGTGAAGGGTTCTACTAGTATGCCTGGTTTACGTAAGGCGATGAAATCAGACGTCACCGCAGTTTGTTCTGCAAAACCTTGTATGCAAGCTGCTGAAGAAGTTGGTGCTGGGGATGGTAGCAGTCCTGAAGTGTCTTCCAAACAGGTTAGGAACAAAAAATGATTCGCTTGTGAATCTAAATTGACTTAGGTATATGTGAAAATTGATTGTAGTCGTTCATATTGTTTTAATGATTTTAACTTGTGTTTGATGTAGTTGTGGATATGCTTACAATGTGGCCACTTCGGCTGCGGTGATCACAAGGCTCAGGGCGGAGATGCTTTGACTCATTTTAAAACGCCAAGGTCAGATCAACACAGTCTTGTAGTAAAATTAGGAGCCGACATGGATAAAGTTTGGTAAGAACAATAGCATATAATATTTTATTCTTGTGTAGCAATTCAACACCAGTATGTATAAGTTAATTTAATATGACATAATTTTGCAATATTTTAGGTGTTTTAACTGTCAAACCTTTGTTGACACAAAAAATCCTTCCTTGAAAGAGGGCACGCAGTTTCTGAAGCGTCATGCAAAGCTCAGGAGCTTGCAGTCAAATAATAAGACTGGCACCACTACCACACCTGTCATTGCCCTTGGCCCACCACCACCACCTCCTCAACCAGAGACTACGGTTGAGAATAATCAATTCAAGTCATCGATGAACAGCAAAAACAAAATGAACAGCAGAAATAAAGCTTCGTATTGGGACAACGGCTCCAAAGATGACTGGCCAATGGTAAAATTTATTTTGCAACACCCCTCCCCCCATATTTTATTTATAATGAACACATTGTCTTTTTAAGTTTTCACAATTTAACTTTTATTACTAAATTAATATTAACAGGGCCTGGAAAACTTGGGGAACACATGTTTTATGAATTCGGCTTTGCAATGTCTATCAAGAACGAAGAGTCTTAGTCCCAAATTAGATCTCTACGGCACTGGCAACACGATCGAAATTCGTGTCACCGCTGACCCACCCTTAGTAGAGGTAATAGGATTAGCAACTCCGGAAACTAACGGAAATGGGGACACAGGAACGTCCCCTTTCCAGTTGGATGTGCCCTCAGATGGAGCAATGGTAGATGAGAACGGCGATTCTAATCATGCAGTACCTGCAACTGAAACTGAGACTGGTGGATCAAGCCCTTCATCCTCAGAAATGGATAGTCTTCTTGACGTAGCGTCCGGTGCATCCTCAAAATCTTCACCAAGTAAGGATTTAACACCGGAGAACTACAAAGAAGAGATTGAGAAGGAGTTGAAAAAGTGTCTACGACTCAAGCTAGTAATACCGAAGGATTCTATGACCTCGCGTTTGCGCCATGCCTTTAAGGCTATGACAAGATCGGCAGATGTGCAAGGAACAGGGGCATACAGCAGTTCGGAATACTTTGGAAGCAGAGGACGTCACGTATTTACACCTTCCGCAATACATAGTGCAATGAATAAGCACTTTAGACCTGGACAGCAGCACGATTCTCACGAGTTGTTAAGAACTGTTGTAGATATGATGAAAAAGGATCAAGTTAAGGTATGAGCTCATCTACTTTTATATTTACTGATGATAGTCATTGCCAAAATATTTAGTTCAAACTGTCTTGTAAATTGTAATTATTTAATGGGTTCATTCTAATCCTGTAGGCGTTTAGGCTGGCTATTATGCAGTGCTACGGAATCAAGAAAAGTGAGGGGAAAAACTGTGATCCTAAAATCGCCGAATTGGTAATTATTTAATAGTATTTTTACCAAATGTAAAAACCTAAAATATTATTTGTACTGATTAACTGACTTTTCGTTGCAGTTAAAAATGTGGGATCGAAAATTGTACCACAAAACTTTCGTCGATGAAATATTTGGGGGTGAATTGGTCACTATTCAAACTTGTCTTATTTGTAGTTCAGTGAGAAAATCTCATGAAGATTTTCTTGACCTTAGTTTACCGATTCGTGTGGTAAGTAATTAATGATTCCTATATTTACATATTACACTAAACCGTGTATCTGTAAATTAATTTGGGCTTAACGAATGTATTTGTTGTGTGTATTTCAGTATACAAAGAATCACCATATTCCGAAGCGAACATACTCAATTTTTGACGATGATGGAGATTCCAATAGTAAGAGCATTTCACATTTTTATTTGGTTTATTATTATAAATATAATACGCATTACCGTTAGACCATTACTCTTACCTAACGTTAAAAATTCTTGAATATTTTAGGGAGCTTGGAAGACTGTCTGAAGTCGTTTACTGAACCTGAGCAGCTAACAGGCTCCAACGCAGTTGAATGTGAAAATTGTCATCGTACAAACTTGGAGAGACTTAGTGCTGGAGCCAGCTTTGAAGAAGTTTTCCCCGGTGTCAAGCCTCCCGTGACGGTGACTGAAAACAAACCAATCAAGCCAGTGGAGCCAGCTTTGGAAACCGAAATGGACGCTGTCGAACCATTTCTGTTGATGGAAGAAGAAACTCCCCAAGTGTATAGCAATGCAACTGAAGATATGGATGATTTGGATGAACCTGCCGTGGATGGAATAATCGGAAATACATCCGACATGGAAGACGAAGGAAATGATGTCCCACCCGTGTTCCTATTGGGGGAGAGTGACGATAAGGGTGTACCAACTACCGACTTTTTAAGTTCGTCTGATATTCCCAACAAGGATAACATGTCTCTTTCCTTGGCTGCGACTCAAGATGAGGGTTTTTCTGAAAGTGATTCTTCCGAGGAAAAGAAGTCCGCTTCTATTTCCGCTTCATCCAGCAGAAACTCGATATCAGAGGCTGATAACGTGGCATCCTCGTCGCAGCAAAAAAATAAGGAAACTACCAAACCGATCCCAATTACAAAAGGTCCATGTAGTCGTCGTCAAATGGTGTGGAGACCTCCAGAATGTCTTACAATACATTTGAAGAGGTTCCAGATCACTAGTCATGGTACTTCTAAATTGAGTGATCGTGTGAACTTCCCGTACATCTTGAACTTGACTCCATTTTGTGCACCAATAGAGGACGAGGTGGAGGATAGAGATGTCTTCGATGAGGATGGTGAAGTAAAGTACGCTTTGTACGGAATAGTAGAACACAGTGGAAGTCTGCACTGGGGCCATTACGTAGCCTACACTAAAGTTCATGGGACGAATCCAGGGAGTGAAGAGAGTAGTAGCGGTAGTACTAATAAAGCGGAACCTACACCGGATAAATGGTTTTACATAAGCGATTCTAGTGTATCTCCATCCTCTCTCGAGTCAGTACAGGGGATGGACCCATATATCCTTTTCTACGAGAGAATCAGGGGTCAGGAAAAGAAAGATAAGTTGGAGCAGCTGCAGCGGCTGAATAACCCAAGCTGTAGTAGCACCAGTACTGCCGCCGCCACCGCCGTTGCTCCTACTACTTCAAATACTACAAGTCAGGTAGCAGGCTGTTCTTTTGATTTCAATCTCTACAATTCTTCTGCGAACAATGCGTTGGACTAGTGAAGTGTGGAGTTTAAAGTTTTGTAGTTACTCGTTTAATTTTCATCAGATCACACCAATACATACTACTATTGTCTGGTACGGTCCACCTTAACTATATACAGTGCTGTGCATTGAAGTTTGTATTTTGTCGGATTTTCTTGGGATATTATTTAAAGTTTGTTCGAATTTATGAAAGTAATGAATGATATGATGATAAAGTAATGATGTTTTTTGAACTGTATTAAACAGCCATGTGCTGTGACCCGAATTTTCAAGAAAAATAAAAATTGGTTTTCTTATGTACGCTCTATGCGCAGTAAAGAGTTTAATTTAATGATGTTTATTTTCATATTGGCCTTATTCGGCATCCATGTATTTATTCAGTTCGTCAATCTCTTTCATGTTGTTGCGCCGCATACAGTTGCGAGCAGAAATGTCATGTTTTTAAATTAGTAGTACAATTTGTATTTTGTAATGCGATGCGAACTATATAGGTAGAACAGGCCAAACAAATCTGGATATTATCACATATTACATAACTTAGCACACAATTCATTGTATGGAAGAGTATTTTGTAAATACTTCAAAGAAATATAATTTAAAAACCATAAAATCAAAATAAAAACGTCAGTCATACTTTTTGGTTGTCTTGCAGTAAAAGAAAATATACAAATTACAAAAAATAGCCCCCTTTTGACACAAGCTCAACTATTCAAAACTTTCATCAACAACGACACAATTGCAAAGCGTTAATAGTTAATTTACTTTACTGATTACTATTATTGTAAAGTTGAGGTTGGGAGAGGCATATGAGATGCTCTGGAATTACATATCTGTTTACACATGTGTAACTACTGCAGGAATTGGAATTATTGGTTCCAGTGTGTATGCAGTTTAATTACTTATTAGGGTTTAGATCACAAGGCCGTGTCAGGAAATTCTTATTCAAATGAGTCCATTTTGTAGCAATCCATTTGTGACCCTGCAATGATAAAGGAACCAGTTAAATGACAATGATTAAACATATAAGTTGTGCATGTCATGCCATAATATTTGTTGTTGTTCACTTACCAAAACGATTGGACATGCTCCATGAAGCATTCTCATATCGATTTGACCGTTCTTCAAAGCAGTGTACCTACAAGTTAGAAATTTCATGTAAATTTTGTTATTACTATGAGCTGGGTTGTGGCTTGTGGTGTTCATTTTTTCAAAACTAACAACTATTCTTACCATAGTACAGCAGATCCTTTAGTAGGCTTCACGTGGGTTCCAAGAACAGGGAATGCTGTGAGACCTCCCTTTTGGACATCGTTCAACTGGAAAAATTACAGAGTGATATTATCTCTGACTACTAATTATTTTATCATATTGTATTTCAGGCAATAGGAAAATACTATCTTACGTAAACTAAAAATGTTGTAACACGATCTCCCTTCAGTTTTAGAATTGGATCCTTTTCGGGATTTCCACCAAGCTACAATTTTAGAAAAGTTGGAAAAAAAAGTTATACCCTATCAATTTTTTGTTCAGGATTCGGGCATATTTTATTTGCTCTAGTTAAATTTTACCGAGTCGAAATGAGTGGAAACGTGTCCACCATAAGCATAGCTGGCAATTTGGAGAGCTTCCGAAGCATTCATTCCTCTAACGTGCATTCCGGTGATGAGCTCAATACGTCTTCCGATTGGAGATAATGGAATATGCTCATCTTCAAGCCAAGCATATATGGCCGTTCTGGGAGTAGCTCCTGGAATGTTTTGAGGGGCTCTTTGAAGGGTGGGCATTGCAGCTTTTTTCATTTCCCTTGTCCATTGCTCACTTATCACATCATGGAACTGGATAAGAAGGGGTTCCTTACTGTGGAGCTCAGCCTTCAGTGGGAAGAGGTAAAAGTATGGATTCCTTCGATCGTACCAACATCTTAAAGCGGCTTTGCGTCTTGGTTTCTAGAAACACAAATTAAAATAAAGAGATTACAAAAAGTTTCATTTAACCCCAATTAGTGCATAGTTGCTGGAATTTGCATTTTTACCTGGAATTCTTCACCGTTGCACAAGGCCAAGAAATTGTAATGACCAGCCTCAGGGTGCTCGGTTTTACTCACTCCTTTCAGTTTCTCGTAGTTCACAGATCTCAAAGTTACAGCTTGTGGATTTTCACTAAGTCGCTCAGTAAACATGTACAAGTGGGAATTGTGCTTGTTCCTGTCAAAGTCTCGATCGTGCTATAAATGAATATCAATCAGTCAATAAATTTAATATATTCCCATACTAGTTTTAAATTTAAAAAAATGATCGAGTAAGCCTGCTTGATTTTTTGATGCATACCTTTTCAATGTTTCTTTTGTACGTGTTGGCTAGACTGAAGGTGCTCACTGAAATGCTGTCATTGTCTTCCTTCATCTTGGATTCCGTCACTTTCAACCAATCCATCGCTAAAGTATAATATTCACTTTTGGCAGCATATTCTGCTATTTTAAATGTTTGGGAAGGCGTAAGTCCCACTTCCGTCTGAATACCCATAATGTTACCTCTAGCAAACTATTAGACAATTCAAACATTTAAATTTTAATATGAACATTTTTGCGCAACTTATTATTAAGATTGGACATAAATATAAATGAAGATATCATTACTTGATCAATATTTAAGTCATAAACGTAATGAACTCGAAGAATGGCATCCATTGCGTCTCCTAAATCCTTCTCAGAAGGCCATGGGAAAACTCCTGACAGTTTATTTATACGTTCTTCCAATTCTAAATTTCAAAGTTTTTCAAAGAGAACAAGACATAATTAACATCCTAAAATTACTGCTCATCTTTTAATTGAAAGTAAAACTGGCTTTGTGCATACGTTTTTCAAGCTGCTGGCTAACGTGACCACCGACGGCATCAAATTCAGTTGCAAATCTTCGAATCATTCTATACGCCGTAATGGGATGAGCTGCGATTTGTGTTGCCTTTTGCCAGGGATCAGCATCCTCTGGCATGTGTGACGTGCCTCTGACAGAACTGTCATCATAATCTTGCAAATAGCTAAAACGAATATTTTTTTATGATAATTGGTTGCACAAAGTCATGTTGCGTATTTTTCATTTTAAGACATTATATTTTTGAGATTTTCACTTACGCATGGATGATAGCCAGTCTTTCTTCCAAGGCTTGAGCATATTTTACCATCTCTTTGTGGATTTCCACCTCCGTCCTAGCCAAATAGGTTAAGTAGGTTGATGATAGGGCATATGGATATGGCTGGGGAGGACCTTTCGGCGGCTCCTTGACATTTCCTTCTTGAGGTTTATATTCTGAGGCATATTGTGAATAGCATGAAGCGACCAGTAGTGTCAAGAGAAGGGAAACAGGAAGCCCCCAACATTTTTGATGGCAAGGTATCATTTTAACAACCAAGAGAATACTATTGACTTCCACAAGTTTGTAGCAATTAACAATATAACTTAAAATTAGAATGGCTTTCTGTGCATGAGAGAGCTTTTAAAAAGTGTCACGTATTCTAATCAGGTAACAGCTAATTTGCTAGTTGACTCGTTTGATTTCTATGTAAATATAGCCCGGAAGATTAATCATTGCATTGCTGGCATAAATTGTTGAATTCTCCTGTCTATATTTCTCTGTGAATATTCAAATAAAAAGGTTTTCATTACTATATTTAATGTATGCAAAACAGTAAACGAGCAGTATACGTGAGTGCATTACAAATGTTTTGCTTTGACAAAAATGCAAGTTAGACAATTTATAATGACAATGAGTGTTCATTTCTTCGGTTCTAATTTATTTTGAAGCGCGCACCTTCATGTTCCAAAACTGTTCTGTATCCATCTGTATCTTATAATCGCATAGCTTGCATATAAGTACTACAGATTATAGTTTTACTCACATTACACATTCCTTCATTCAGTCAGATACAACCTTTATTCTGCGTAGTTTTTTATCTGTTTCTTACTGTTGCCAAACTAAGTACATGCTAAACAAATGCATCAGTAGGTAAATAAATAAAAAACGGGATTCGTTTATGCTCTGAAGCCCAACTTATATACTAAATACTGACAGAAAGCAGTGAATTATGAT
>JAQFZH010005260.1:0-10803 GCA_034695485.1 Entomobrya nivalis
TCTCTCTTCTAAACCAATGGATTTTATATGATTACTATATATACAGACTCAGACACACGGAAGCGGGGATAAATGGGGTGCGGGTGATTCCCAGTATGACCTTGTTTACTGACTCGTTGTTTCAGTTCACCAAGTAGCATTTTATTTATGAGCTCGATAAAATAAACCAATTTCACATAACACATTCTCTTCCCATCTCATTCTCCTTTTCTTCCTTCCTTCTTTCTCTCTCTCTCTCACTCGCTTTTACTCTAAAGCATCCATATCTCCCATATATCCCACATAACACAAAACAATCTAATAACTAAAGCCGCCTTAATCCCATCATCCTACACCATCCACCATCCTCCTCTAAAAAAAATCCATCTAGATCCAACATCCAATCCAGCGACTTACTTAACCAACCACACCATACCACCAAAAGCAACTCCAACAAACCCAGAGAGAAGAACAAAAACAAGACATCCAATTTCCAATTCCATTCCAACATCAACTTCCAACAACATTGTTGTAGAGATGTATGTACAACAACTGCACCATCTTTCTCTCTCAGTCTGTCTCAATTTTACGTCAACGACGATGGCAGCAGCCAGAAGCGCCTTATGGAAAACTACTAGCCATTCTCTCTTCTTCTCCTCCTGCCTGCCTTAGTAGTCCACCAGAGATAGATACAGAGAGAGTTTTCAGATAAGATGCAAATTGAAAAGGGAGATGAAGAGAAAAAAAAACAAGCATAAAAACAGTCATAAAAATCCTTGCTTAGTTGCTACTTGAACCATATGTAAAATGTAATATCCTTATCCATATGCCCAACAACTCAAGTCATAAATGACCATAAGCCAACCATCCAATCCAACCAAACCGACACCATATCCAATCCACTCGTAGCAAACCAACGCCAGGAGTGGAGTAGGAGTATATCCATAACATGCGACAAGACTCTAAAAAGTCAGTGGAAAAGATGAATATCAAATTATACCGACAAAAAAATAAAATCAGAGCTCTTGTACCAAAACTAGAGCTACTGCTCTTCATCTTCTCTCTTGGCTTGGTGAAACGGTGGTGGTGGTGGAGTTCTTTCTTTTGGTGCGATGGTGGTGGTGGCGGCGGTGGCAGAAGAGCAGAAGAACAAGAGGAGGAGGAAGAAGAGCGTGTAATATTGTTTTTTTTTATATCCAATGTTTCTTTTCTTTGTCTTTTTTTTACACAAACCGTGTTCAACATATAATATATGCATTATGCAATATATGTATGTATATCGATAGGTATATTAAAACTCCAAGCCAATCCACAGTGATGAAAAAGAAATGACTTGAAACAGAAGACAAGGAGGAAGGAAGGAAGTTAGGAATGTATAACAACAGCAAAATGAGCATAACATACATAACCAAAGCATTTCCCTGTCTTGTAGTCTAGCTGAGTTGACTTACTTAAATTAACTTTGTGGATAAATGTTCATCTTGTATAACATGCATATTTTACACCGAGATTTTTTTTTCTCAACACTTTATCCCTTCTTGTCTCACTTTTCTCCTTTGGTCTTCTTCATTTTCTTCTCTTTTTTTGTGTGCACACAAGTTGAGCTGACTGACTGAAGTGTTCTGTTCGTTCTGAAGAGAAATTGAAAGATTGGCAGCACCACCATTCCATTCCACCAACTAAACTACCAACAGCAAAAAGTAAAGCAAAAAGATGAAGTTTTATGTTCATGCAGCATCAATTTCATAGGAAATAGAAGTAAAAAAGGCTCTATGCGATGCGATATCAACGAAAGGAGTCAAGTCAAACCAAGAGAACTTTTTAAGGAGACGACGTTTCTCGTTGGGAAATGGTAAATGGGGTATACACGATGATGCCAAGTCAAGATTAAGGTCGTCAAATATTGCTCCCCTCTCTACTACATTATAAAAATGTTTCTTCTTCATCTTCTTCCTTTTTCATTTCATATTATTATACACCAACACCACTGCCGCCGCCACCACCGCCATGTATACCTACATAATAGCAATTTAGGGAAAAGACTGCGATCTGAGCACCACTTCTTCTTCTACTACCGCTTCTTCTTCTTCCTCGCTACATTACAAATAAAAAGCTACATTTCAGAATAAGAAGGTAAATTACATACATAGTTTCAATATTAAAACAAAAAAATTATCCTTACATTACATTTTTACCCCTTTCTTCCTTCTTCAATAAAAATCTCCCTTTCTATATTATATATTCATTCTACATCCTATTATTATCATCATATCAGCTACATCCTATCAACTTATGTTATTATTGTACATCCATTTTTTTTCTACAAACAAGACAAGAAGAGTTTTTACAACATTTTTTTTTGTTTGTCTGCTTTATGTGTAAAAATTGAAATCGAAAAAAATACTTTAGTTTACCAACCACTTTACTTCCACAACATCCAATTCACCACACAAAAATCTAAACAGAGTCTCTTGTTCATCATGTAGTAGTATTAGTAGTACATTGGAAAAGTCAACACTACTCTTCTTCTCTTCTAGTTTAGGCATTTCACAGAGGGAAAACCTATGTGAAAAAATACAGATATAAACATGCATAAACATAAACTTCAACTTAACTTGACTAAAACAAGCATAGCATAACATAACATAACACCACCATAAACAATAAAATCAAGTTGGACCAAACACCCATTCAACCCACTCTGCCACCAGCCACCACCGCTACCACCACCAAACCAACAAAATAAAAAAGGAGAACCCTATCAAATAGTACATACTACTATTTTTATAAGGTAACACTCTTATTTCTGGCAGCGGACAAGAGAAAAAGGTATAAAATGCATATTGCATACCTACATAACAAACATCACATATCAGTTTTTAGTTCTCACACAACTTTACTACATACAAAAACTTTGAGACTCAAGAAGAGTTTTTTTTTGTGTGTATGTTGGTACGTGTGACTTGACTTGTGACTAAAACCAAAAAAGAACTCTTGTAAAAGAATGCATTCATTGTAATACAGACAGGATATCCTAAAAGTGCACTGTTCTTGTCTCAGAGTCTCTCTCTCTCTCTCCCAAAAAACTCGCACGGATGTTGATGTTCCTTTTTCGCTTCTCTGAAAGTGCGTTACGTTTACGTTGTGTGTTTTTCTGTTTGCATTCGTTTTTCTCGCGTTCACCTATTCTTCTTTCTTTTTTATGTGTCTGCTCAACTCTCTCAGAAAATGCTTCTCTTTTTCTACATGCCGCATACTTGCCCTATGCTATTTTATGCGTAATATTAAAATGCTTATGACGAAACCAAACCAAACCAGAGAGAGAGAGAGAGAGAGAGAAAACAAGAGGAGTTTAGAAGAAGTGGAGGAGAGAGAGACGAAGAAGAGAAGGGATATACCTTGTTGGTGGTCGGTCGGTTTTTGTTGTGGATATGGATAATATTCTCCTTCTGTTGTTCGTTGTGTTATAATACACACAATTTGGGTGAGAGTCGAGAGAGATGATATATAAACGCAACACAACAATCGGATATAGAATATACACAGAAAAAGTTAAGAGAGCCATTTTAGGGATATTTTTATATGACGACGGTCTTGTATGTATATATGTTATGTTATGTATGTACCTCTCATAATAATACATGCATACAGCACATTACACACTTTACACACACATATATATATCATTTAGATATTTCGGCTTGGGCTATTAGGACATTACAAAGTATATATGAAAAAGTGTTGGTGTTTTTACACACAGAAGGATTGTTCAGTTCACTTTGGCTATGGCTATGACTCTTTGAGAGAGGTTCTCAGAGAGAGAGAGAGAGAGATTGTTGTGAGTTTTTATGAATGCATGGTAGTTGTATTATGGAGAGTAAATGAAATGTATAAATGGATGGATATAAGGAGAGTGAAACGGAATGAAAAAAATGTAGTTATTACGCTATATATGTGATGTGCCCAACTTCAACTCTTGCAGGCAGGCAGGCATAATAGGCAGCAGGAGAAGAAGATATAATATCGGATGAAATAGCTATATATTTTGTAAGTATATGCATATAATATCATGTTAATGTTTTAGGTCTTTGGCTATAGTATCCGTGTAAAAGATGTAGAGAGAGAGACGGGAATGAGACAAGTAATGTAGAAAATGTTATAACGCAAACGAATGGATGGATGCTGTCTGCAACAACCATCGAGTCTCCGAGATGTTCCCCTTGTAGAGGTTTCTACTGAAATATTGACATTTCACTTTTCACTTTAATTGCACCATTAAAGAGTCATTTAGCTACTCCATGTCCGCTTCCCCCTTTTTGGGTTGAATTTCACAAAAAAAAGGAGCAGAAGAGATTTTTTTTCATGTTGTCTTGTTGTTTGTGTGTCCCTTTCAAAATATTAAAGGAACCAAACTCTGCAAACCAAGTTATGTGTGTGCTTCTCTCTGATTCTTTCGGATACACTGATATTCAATTCACTTGCAAGTTTGCATCCTTGAAAGTAAAAAGAGGTGACTTGTGAATTGCATTTTTATACACAGTTTTTGTACAAGACTTACTTGACTGACTGCTCTGAGTCTGAACTGTGCGAAAATATAGTTGTCTGAGTATTTGTTTGTGTGTGAATTTTTTTTGTATTAAAATCCTTTCTATTTTGTGCAAACCAACAAAATAAAATAATTTTTTCTGAGGGAATTAGTGGATAATCACAGTTTTGTATGAGCAACAGAAGAATCTCAAGGAAGGAAGAAGGTAAAAAAATTAAATGGTTTGGTTTTTTTGTGAATAGTGTTAGATGGTTAGATGGCTTGTTGAATTGAGATATTTTTTGGATGAGGGAAATGACGTGTTAAAAAGGTGGAGTGCATTGAATGGGTGCATTTGCATGTAAACAGCTAAACGTTTAAATGCATGACATCTCTTGAATGCGTTTTTGTGGTGGTTTTGGGTGTGTTTTTATGTTGGTTTGTTTTTGAAAATTATGATTTTAACCGTATTATTTTGTTTTCTCGGGATTTTTTTAGGCGACTCAGTTATTGGGAAGCGGAAAAAGTATTAAATTATTGCGGGGAAAGCAGGTGTCTCGTCAAAGAGTTGGGAAGCTCTATACACTGTGTTTGAAATTCAAATGAAGAGGGGATTCATTATAAATATTGCTTGGATTGAAGAAAGCTACGTTAAAATTAAAGGATAAGGGGGCAGATTAAGTCGGCTTTATTTCATCTATTTAGTTTATGTAAGTTTTGCATGGGGAAGACTTTTTGTTTATTTTTTAAACTCAAATTATGAAGTTGTTTTGATGATGGAACTGGCATTGGTGTTTTGGGAAAGGCGTGAGATTTTGATTAATTTTTTGGTGATTTTTTTTTGATTGTCTGAAGGATATTCCCGAAAAACGCTGCAAATGCATCCGCTGTCGTTATGCTCTACTGTGCCTAACGGCTCACTAGGGATCCATCCTTACCAGCATTTCATTGACAAGCGGGATACGTTCCCACCTCACCATCCACTTCAGCTGCATATTGACCCGAGAGGTGTTGTTTCTGGAATCAGTAGAGTTGGTGAACCTCATCCTCCACCACCACCTCCTCAACAACCACCTCCACCACCGCCGTCGCAGCAGCCTACACATCCATCGTCTCAGCAGCAACAGCAACCTCCTCCACCACTTCCATCAACTCCAAATCCTGCAACAATGTCTCCGTCGCCTTCTTCCTCCTCTTCTTCATCAGCAAAGCAGAGAAAGCACTCGTGCGAGCTCTGCGACAAGTCTTTCGCGACGCCGAATCAGTTAAAGGTTCACATGCGGACCCATACAGGTGAAAAGCCGTTTAATTGCAGTACATGTGGAAAATCTTATGCAACTCTGACTAATGTTAAAGTTCACATGAAAACACATGCAGGTGTGAAGCCCCATCGTTGTGACGTCTGTCAAAAGAACTTTGCCACTGTGACGAATCTCAAAGTGCATATGAGAACGCATACTGGTGAAAAGCCGTACAGCTGCGACATTTGTGGGAAGGCTTATGCGACCGCTTCCAATGTCAAAGTTCATATGAAAACGCACACAGGGGAAAAGCCTTACAACTGTCAAGTGTGCGGGAAGAACTACGCCACCATGACTAACGTCAAGGTCCACATGAGGACACACACTGGAGAAAAACCATATCGATGTAGTTATTGTGGAAAGGCGTTCGCCACCTCGTCCAATTTCAGTGTTCACGTGAGGATGCATACTGGCGAGAAACCTACCCCCAGGAGCAAGAATAAAAGTTGAAGTGAAATTATAGATGGCAATGATGCCGCCTCATCATCAGATGATCTACAAGACGACGACGACAAAGAATGTGGTGGTGGGGATGACGAGGAGGATGTAAATGCTGCTGCTCTTTGCACCGTAGAGTTAACACTGGATGGATGAGATGGAAGATTAAATACATATACTTAACTATATTATTACCTTAAAAGTTATGAACAAGAAATTACTACTACACAAAACACGACACAGTTTTGAGATACTAAAAAAATATGTTTATTTCTTCAGAAGCAAGTTTCTTAATAAGGAGAGTACTTGAAACAAAGAGAAAATTTTTGCTAGAAAAGAAAACACATAACAGTATGGTGGTTAAGTGTGCAATATTATTGTCCACAAAGTTAAAAAATCAACAGAGCATATTATGAAAAGTAAATGAACTTGCTATTTTTTCGTAGGATTACAAATTACAAACAAGAGAAAGAATGGAAATATTAATGACTACCATTTCAATTGTAGAGTGTACTTTTAAAACAGATCAGAGAATACTTTAGGTTCGCTGATGGAAAAAAATATGATCAGTTTATATATCAGTTTTAAAAACAAAGTTAGTGAGTGTACTAATGTTTTAAAATGGTAGTAATCTTTGTAAATTAGTATGTAAGATATTTTTAAGTTTTTTTTGAAACATCCCGGAATACTATCAAATTAATTACAAATTGTTGTAAAATGTAAAATCATCATCGTGGTAAATTCATCGTCATTTAAATATGGCTTTAGCTTTATCAAAAAATAATGTAATGTGCTATTAATATGGGAAATGAGAAGATCATGCTACTTAAAATCCTACAAAGTTTCATTAGTCTCTGAATTTTTGAGGTATAAAAAACTTTATGTCACATAATACATTGTTGTTTATGGTGTACATGAAAATATTTTCATCTTCTTTTCATGATACCTCTATTTACAAAATTCAAATTATTGTTGTCTGAATTTCATATCGCTAATGACCTGCTAACTGTGTGGGCTGTAAAAATTGTATATCAGTTAACTGTTGTCTTCTATCCTTTCAATTTGTTATATTAAAATGAGGCTATTAAAACAAGAAAGTATTTCTGGTAGGTGTATAAATAATATATATAGTTTAAAAAATATTTAAGCAAATTTATAAATAAGTATCACCTCCACTATACCATCAACAATTTTTGTAGAAGTATCAAATTTATTAAATGTCCCCAAGTAGAAAAGCAGATGCTACTTGTGTGCGGCGTTTTCGAACAAATTAACATTGTTAATGAGTTATATTATTTGTTATTTGAAAACCTGAGTGGTTTATCAACTTGATTTCAATTTTATTGTGCTGCAGAGAAGCTTTTTACACTGCGTGTTTAGCAGTAGTAGTCTAATTGTTAGATATTAGTATGGTGTTAGAGTAATTGTTACTTGCTTGTTCCTTTTCGTGTTTTTTTGTTAATGTTCTCCAAGTTTAAATATTATTGGAAATTAGAAGTCGAGATCAAGAGACTAATTTGAAACAAAAGCAGAATATCAATGTACCGATTTTATGCTTTGACGTTGTCGGTATTTTTGGTTTCATATTATTTGCCTACAGTATTAACTTGGTTATGTTTTAGTCAAATAACTGACCATAATAGCCCTCCAAGATGAGATGATGATTATTGATTTGATTTGCTAAATTGGGAAAGCTTTCTAGTATTAACTAAATGTACGCAGTGATATATGGGCATTTACTTTCTGAACAGGAAACAAGAATGCATTTATGTAGCTTTGTATTGTTCGTTTGATCTAAATATGCACTGCACTGCACACACTTCTTTTGTTTGAAAAGTAGAGAGAGATCAAATGAATGATATCAAGATGATCAAGAGATTTTTGCTGAAAAAGAATTTACGGTTCCTATAATTGTTGTAACATTTTCGTAGTAAAACTATTTATGTATATTATTTTGTGCCCTTTGAGTTGAATGGGATAGTTTAATGATATAAGTTAATAGTTGCCTATTAGATATTTATAAAATAGGGAAAATGCAAAAAAAGATTACTAGATAAACTATGTATAAATGGTAGGCTAATGGTTAGTTAATTAGCTAGCAGAATATATTTAGTAACATAGTATATATAAATATGCTATAGAATGAAAATCTCTTTAGTCGCCGCATCTCCAACCGACAAGCCCTTCCTTTCTGTAAAAGAACGCCTGAGAGCAATAAATAAGTGGATCCTATTATTACATATAAACCTTAACCGACAAACATAGTTAATATGCTAAATAAAAGAAATGCTTTTAACTGTCCACTGTAAGTTGCCTGATAATGAAGCATTATTTAATACAATATATTTGTAAAGGAAGGGGTGTTTTGAAGTGTTTGGATACTATAAGGAAAATGATAATAGTATGTTGTTACTATTATCCATGATTTTTTGTTACGTTTACGTACGTACGTGGTATTATTATTAAGCTTTTAACAAAAACAGAGAGGCTATAATAAATAAACACATATGAAAAATATAAATAATTGTCTCAAAACTTTTATTTTTTATCATCACCTCATAGTATGGCATATTGCATGGCATACATTTAAATATATAACGTAAAATAAATATGCATAATTTAAAATAGCGTTGGATTTGGATATAACTAAACAGATAAAAGTTCTCAACTATCGGGATCGTCCGAATTTTCAGAAATGAAAAGGTTTTCATAAAATCGAAGACCTTCCAAAGACTCATCACGGCACAAACTGCCACGCGTCTCGGCCATGATCATACCCTGCTTTCCAACGAAAAATGGAATTCCAGTGGCTTGAGAATACTCATCAGGCGCCAGTGAGCCACGTTCTTCAAGCTACAACAAATAAAGTCCACATAATTAGATCAAAACAGATTAATTATGCATATTTAAAAATATATATATGAAAGTATTTGTGTGAACGTACCAATGATAAAATTTGACCAACTACTACATCATCATCATAAGAGGCATGTTGGAGAACTTTGACCCCTGAGTCAAATTCTCTTACGGTAAGTGTGGCATTAGGAACTTTTTTAAGCATTAGACAAGCACTCATTAAGTCATGGGGCGAGATTACATGTATTCCTCTAGCTCTATTTAGACGGCAATATGCTTCCACCAAGGTCATCATTCCCCCGGCATTCTACATACAATGAATCTAAATGTTATCCACTAAACATTTCTCAGATGCTTTTGAATTTGAATGAAACATTAAAGTACAAACTTACCAAAACAAGCTTGTCAAACGTCTTGCAAAGTTCCATCGCCAAATGAAGATGATACTCATCTTTATTTGAAAACGCCTCTTTCGTAACTGGATCCTCAATACCTAAACTTAACATTTGCTTTCGAAATTTCAGGGTATCTTCGGCAGTGGCACCTTCTGAAGTAGACGCTTGTCTTTGTTTAGCCTGATACAATCAATCACAAAAAAAACTTGGTGTAATTTCAAGTAAAATATTCAGAAATCAATTTGATCAAAATATAAAAAGCTTACAACGGCTTGCTTATCAGATATTTTCTTCGCTAACTGAACCATTGGTTTGGCCATTTCTACCAGACTTTTGAGATCCGTAAAAGCTTCCGAAATTTGCTGATCTGTTTTTCGTGCTTCATCTTTTATATCTCGTTCAATTCCTAAAATTCCTAGCCTCCTCTTTGGTTCCGGTTTTGGTGGTTTCTTTTCCCAGTTTCGCTGACGGAGAGTATCGGTCAACTTGACAAGAAATTCCTCAATCCCACCTTGGGTAAATCCTAATTTGAAATAATTTTCATGCCTCTCAGAAGGAAAAGGAGAGGTTACACTGCAATTTTTATAAGCAAAATAAAACGGTTTCAATGAAAAATATTTATAATTTATGGCATATTCTATTATTTGCATTACAATCACTCACACAGACTGTTTAGATTGGTCTGGTGGAAACACGTGCAAACATATTTTGGGCGATTTTCCAGAAAAGAAGCTTTTCGATTCCTTTTCCAGTCTTTGAACTCTTTGCAAATAAAAGCACGCCTTTTGAGCAGTAGTCTCCCAAAGTAAACGATGAGTGGTTAGGGAAATCCGGCCGGTGTCAAGTTTTGCCTACAAATAAATTGATATCAAAACAAACGATATAAAAATGACATTTCATCCTCCAAGAACCAAACCGACTTTACACAATTTATACAGAAAATATAGCCGTTTGACACTTCCGTTACCTGTACTTTTTCTTCCCCATCATAAAGACGCACATGTTGTTGCACTGCCACCACAACTTCCCCAGGCATTAACATTCCCGTTGCATAATCCCATTGGTCCATAACTAAATATTTTTGACGATGATAAGTAATAATCAGAGTAACCTAACAGTTTACAGAACAATTTCAACTTGGAATTTAGAAATATTCCCCTACACACGAAAGTAAATCAAACTGCAGTTCAATGACAGTTACAATTGACAGTTACTTTCTCCGGGTGATAAAAACAAGTTGAGTTGAGTGAGTGAAGAATACGGGAACAACAAACATGATGATGACGATTGAAGTCATATGTTAGCTTAG
>JAQFZH010005261.1:0-10799 GCA_034695485.1 Entomobrya nivalis
TTCATAACAGATTTGGTATAATAATATTCCAAAATTTCCCATCTTCAGTTTCATTCACTATCGTGGTTTGTGTATTCTTGGTTAGAAGGTGTTCAGATTTTTGTCATGATGTATTGTACTTTACTCACAATAAAAAACAATAGACAAAGGAATGTACCTCAGAAGAAGTACTATTTTTCATATGGGGATATGATGACTTTGAAAATGATACCTACAATGACCCTAAAATGAAACATTGAAACAATGTGTAATATATAATATCTTTTCCACCACATCTTTTCCCTCTGAAATAATGAACTTGTAGCAAGAACATTTTTGATCATTAAATTCTTATAAATGGTAATGGTCTGCTCACTCACTCCATTCATCCATTCTTTCTTTCCCCTTCGTCATCAAATCACAACCATAAGATCTTGCGCCAACAAGAACGCAGCCAAAAATCCTGTTTCTGATTATTCGCGGAAAGTTTTTCAACTGTGGGAACTATTAGTCATAAACTCGAAAACTGTGTATGGGATACCGTGTCAGAGAATAAGGCTATATGGCTATAAAAGATGAACTGTTGCCGTGAGCCTTTGACCATTTTTCATTTGATACAGGCACATTTTCGCTAAAGAAAATATCAGCACAAAACAGAGCTATGGACATATATAAAGTGGACGGCAAATGTACATTTCTTATGATTTATCGCTTAAACTCGTGAAACTTGCAAAGTGAAGTGTCAAATCGCTTCTCGGTCTCTCTCTACATTCATGAGCTCATAACTCCGACATCCTCGGCTAAAATCCTGGCGTCAGTGCAATGGACCAAGAAACATTAGGAAAAGGCAAGGTAGAATATAAAAATACGACGGCATGACCGCAGAAAAGTTTCACTATTTTGCACGAGGGAAGAATAATACTTGTCTACCTATAAAGCATACACATATCGATAAACTTAACTCAACAGCACACCTAATGGCACAAAATCAGCTTTGGTCTAGTCTAGATGCGAGTTATATAACTTTTGTATGAATTCATGAATGTTGAGCGTTCATACAACCATACAGCAAGTGAGGGAGACGTACAATATATGGCAGATCTTCATAAAACTAAAACATCTGGAAACGCGTGGTAAATGATACATAGAAATATACAGTGTATGTCCATACAGTATAATGAAGCCTGTTTCATATATTTATTACTTACCTTCAGTCTGTTGGTAGAAGAGTACCTCTTCTCCTTAAAACAAAAACGAGAGCAAAATGAACAACACATTTTCGTGGAACTCTCCTCGGAGGACACACGGCTAGTTAGTTAGTTGTTCTTTGCTATCAAGCTGGCAGTAAAGCTGCTGCTGTTTTTTAGCTACTGTGTGGGTAGTGGGTGCACTAATGCATATACCACACCAACCATAAACACAAGGAAAAAAATGTATAAGAAGTTAAAAATTACGAGCGTGTGCTCGTGTAATATATTTTTATGAATATGGGTTACATTCTTTGTATATACGCTAGCATACTATATGGACTCATTCGAAATGATATCGTACCTCTAATCAGTTTGTTTTGTGCAGAAAACTGTTTGAAAGGGAAACTTATGAGCTGCAGCAAACGTAAATTTGACAGAGCCGATAAATGAGCCCGTGAGCAAAAGTAAAGAAGAATTTGAAAGAAAGGATCAAGGAAAACAAAAGCTTTGAGTTCTTTCGTGTATGTCAGCAACCAGGCGAAACGACTTACTTCTTTAAAAAAATATATATATATTGTATGGTAAAAATAAGCAGTCTTTTTTCTTTTTAAGTTGTGATAATAAAAAAACAGCAGCAGCAACGAAAAATACACAACTTCACCTTTATCATTTCTCTTTCCTCGGTGCTCGCTAAAAACTGACTGCTTGCTTGCGTGATAGGGGCAGGAAAGAGTCAAGACAGTCAAATCGGAATCGAACGTCGCTAGTCTAGACAATAATGAACGAGCAAACAATTAGCACACACAAATATATATACAAATATGCTCAAAAAGTGCATTCATACTTTATATAACGTATATGCAAACTCAAAAAAGAGTAAGAGTTAAAAGGAGAAGGTAAACTTCTTACTAAGTTTTACTACAAGTTATGGAGAAAAACGATTAAATATAATTCTAAATAGTCAGGTGAGAAGACCTTGCCTGCTGCGCTCGCTGGTGCCTATTCAAAAACCATAAAACTTTGCGAGCATGCAAAAATAATGGAATTGTTCTTTTCTCTTGGGTACTTGAAAAAAGCATATATGCATAGCATACCTACCTGGTTCTATCGAAACAGCTACATGAGCACAACGTGCAACACGATGATGGAGTGCCGGAATTATTAAGAATTTCACAGAAAATGATTTTCATCAAGATCTTTATATTTAGCACAGTACAGTACTATCATATCACCGTCATAAATATATGAGATCAAGTTCTGTGAAACTTGTTGTGAGAAATATTACGTTTGTAGTATAATTGCTTCTTTGGTATGGTTTTTATTATGTTATAATCGTGTGTAATTGTAATCAATAAATGAAAATTCTGCAGAAATTAGTCTATGATCTATTTACTCGTAGTAGTGCCGACGCCATGCTTTTCCGGCATATCAGCGGAAGATTCGCAAAGATTCTCGGAAATTAATCTAGATTGGCATCATTACATGTATAGCGATCATTAAAAAACAAAATGTGATAAGATAAATCTTATAATTAAAAAAAAGTTCATGCTGCCAGAACCCATCTCCATCTATGCAAGTACATTACTTGCCTTTTTACTACACTAAAAAGAAGTATAGTGCACAATACAAAGAAGCATTCAACTTAAATTTTCATCCAAAGTTCACACAAGATTTGTAGATTCATTCAGGTGTGAAATTTCCTTTTTCTCGCTCAATATAAGACACAGCATGAGTTCAACTAAATAAAATAAAGGATACAACAACCTCCCGTGTCAAATTTCACTTTCAATAATGAACCTACTCAATACTACTTGTCCTTTTTTGTCCACTTTGCTATCTTAAGGAGATTTTATCCATTGATAACGTAAGCTAAATGGGGATTATCTTCTCTTAAAATTAAATCCTAAAGGAACTTGTTAAAAGTGTGCTTTAAAGTGTTTATCTTCGTAGTAAACGTACACACAAAAATACATTTCATTAGGAAAAGGGGCTTACAGGACAAGCAAATGATTTGTGTTTAAAGAGGGAAAAGAAGCATACCTAATGTAAACACAATATGAATGAAGCTTCTGTTTAGGGACAATTGAAAAAGAGCATTTAAGGATTACACACAGTTCACTCTTAATAATGAGTACACATACTCACATTTATGTAAGTTTATACTTGCTCTTTTGTGTCAAGTTGTAATCCCTTCCTAAATCCTCTCTTTCAGTCTGCGTGGGAGCTCATTTTATATTAACTGTACTGAAATAAAATAAATACAAGGATCATTTAATAAGTAAAAATATCACACCATCCAGCATTCTAATCATTCTTACAAGATAAAGATTACAGCATAATATCGCATCTCTCATAAGAGTACACTGTTTTTTGCTTCATCTTCATGGCTTTCCATCTACCCAGCAAAAACACCTTTGCTTCATTGCCAAGTTTGTCGCTTATCCATTTTATTGAATCATGGGACATAAATTTCTAGCAGTAGCAGTATACTACATTACATTACAAAACAACGAAATCTCACATTATGTCATGCAAAGTGCATGTCTTCTTATTATTTTCCTATTCTATTCATCCTTTTAATACACTTGTGCTTAATCTTGCGTACACGTCTCAATTTACCTTTAAGCGGATTTTTATTTTTGGAATATTGAGAGAACCAAAGATAATCTTGAATGATCTTCAAAAGAATATCTTTTTTTCTATTCTAGCTATTATGATCAGTGCTATAAAAAATGCAATATTTTGTACGTTGGTGTATGGTTGCATTATTACATTTTGAAATCACAGAGTTTGTAGAGAACACTACACAAAAAAAATATTTTTTGTTGACCAAGCAAGGTTGATTAGTCTTCTCCGTCATTACTACGTAAGTATACACGTACAACTAGACTCAGATTCAATTCGTTTTGAATCATGTTCTCTCCTTTCCATACAATATTCGTGTAAAATGATAATATGTAATGTGATTTTTTAAGTAGATTAGATTTATTCTTTTTGCCAAATGAGCAGCAATAGAAAAAAATAGATGGATCAACACTCAAAAAATAATAAACTAATATACCATAACCTTGAATTAAATCACCTTACAAAAAAGTAGAAACAATTCTAAAGACAAAAATTTTCTTGACATGGAGCAGCAATAACAATACTAAAAATTGGAAGAATAAGATAATAACAAATTTTTTGTCAGGTATTTTTATTAGAATTGTTCCTGTTGGCTTATTGCCGTATTGCATGATAAGACAAAAAGATTACTAGAAGATGTGTTACAAAGATTGCATGCCTATAATGTAGCTTTAATCTCTCAAAGAGACCCATTTAGAGAAGCATGGCTGCTAAAAGAAAAAAAAGTATGCGCCTCTGAACATTATGTTACGTGTACATTTTGTGGTGCAGTTTTGATGCATGGCGAATCAATGAGTTATGATTTGTTCGTGTAGGTAAGTTCAGGTGGGTTGGACTGGATCGAGCGATGCCCTGCTGCTGTTAGAGAATCACTTCTTCGGTGGTGTTGGTGTTACTCCGCCACTAACGTTGCACAGTTTTTTTTAACCAGCACCACCACAGCGAACTCTACCCTTTAACTATTTCCATGCGTGTCCATATCCATATCACTTTAATATACGGATGCTAGCTAACCTTGTGAGATTTTTTTTGGCTCACTAGTACAGAATATAATTGCCCTATGGGGCCGCAATCTGCTAGTATATATTAGACACATATGAATTGTCATCTTCATCGTCTTGAACAAACAATCTAGATTGAAATTTGAAAATACAAAATTAAATGTTTTTTTTAATAATAAAACTGGGTGCAACTTCATTCTCTTCTTAATCTGATTATCTTTATTGGATTGAACACGATCAAAACGAACTCAGCAACACTAAACCATACCACATTCCAAGGTGCATCCCTATTCTCTTACAGCAGCAGCATCAACATGTGATAATAATTATAGTCCAAGGAAAACCCCAACTAGAAAAGTACTGCTGTAGTAATAGGTGCTTGAGTTTACTATTCAAACTGTGAAAAACTGCACAGCAAAAGTGTACAAGAGTGAATCTTTTTATTTGTGTCTGGCAAGATCGTATCATAAATATGCGTAATATCGTCATGAGGCACATTATAAAAAAATATTCATTAATAATTTTTTTTTATATGAACGAGCAACAACACACGAACAAACAAAACCAGAATAGAGTTACATGAAGGAATGCTTAGGTATGTGTATTGGAATTGTATTTAGGTATAATATATCTGCATATTTATAAGTCCCTACGGAACCCAACACGTTATTAAACACAAGCCAAAGTGTTATATTATATTCATCTTGCATCCATATCAAAACAGACACACAAACAGAAAAAAACTTGCAAGTTTAAAGATGCAGCAAGCCAAGTTTATTAAAATAAGTTACGTATATATAATATAACCTGCATCAGCGTCATCGTAGCTCGTTCGCTCATCTCGTTTATTCACTTTTTTTATTATTGCATACGATCATTATTCCTATTAGTTATATCCATATAATATTATTATTAAGTGGATTATTTTTCTTTATGATTACTATTATTCCATGCAGTTATGCTAAGAAAGGGTTGGCTCTGCTTTTTAACAGGGGTTAAAACAGATAATTTCCTCGACCAAATTCTTGTAATTTTCAAAATAATTATTGTAATCATAATGATAATAAAAAAGGTTGAATATAAAAAAGGAGAGAGAGAGAGGGAATGGTTTATAGTAATAATAATTAGACATATATATTCTGTACAAGGTTTGCGCGTGAAGAGGCAATAAATTATTTGTGACGACGAGAAAAGAAGAGAGTAAAAGGAGGAGATCGATGGACAGATATACTAAAGCACTTTTACAAGCTGTACTGTTTGTGCGATGCAGTAGAAGATGACTAGATCTGGAATCTACACCGAATCAAACTAACGTATTACCACTACCACCAACCAACCGTTCCCAGATTGTATAGATTTACACAATTACGTAGCTATTTTAATAAGTTAAAAGTGAAGAAAAGGACCTTCTTGTGTTGTTTCATTATTAACTCCACCACAATACATATCACGATATCTTTAGGAATTACTGGATAATGTGAATCACAATCAAGTTCCGCAAGAAATTTAAGAAAATATTTTTATGAATTACATGGTCAGCAGCATCACCCTGCAAAACTCACTTATTTTCTCGTATTTTTAACTACTTCGTCAATCTGAGCTGTTTACCTTGTTACCCACCTGATGCCTTTGCCAATTTACTGATTGTGACGTTTCAGTATAGTGGGTGATGAGCGAATAGCAGCAACTTTTTCTATTCTGGTCTGGTTTTTCTATCATTACACTATTTTTCTACCTGCTCCCAAAAGCTACAGAATCAGAACTCTCAAAAACTATTTATTAAGCATAAAATCCAGTTGAAAATCTAGTTGAGGAAAAATACTTGATTCATTTATATAACCGCTGTTAGTTAATTAGAAAATCACAGAGAAAATGCAGAGTTCTTCGTTTTGTTTGCTCGATTACACGAATATGAAGGCAGGCTACCACCACGTTTTTCTTTCAAGAAAACAACTTGACATATCATCATCACCTTTAAAAATACAAAGAAATGTGGTCATTCCTGATGTAATGTACTTTGCCTTGAAGTTTTACTGAATAATATTTTGTTCTTTTAGACATTAACTGATGTTGTAACGTGATCATTATGATGACGGTGCTAAGCGTGCATAAAATTGAGCCGTGGACGTGATTTATACCTGTACTTTTGTCTTTAGTGAGATCACGGTGTGTATGTACTTCATCGTTCGTGACATAGCTATGGACATAAAAGTCATCATTGGTTTAGAGCAATTCTCTTGTTTAGGCAAAGCAAATCACCCAAAAAACAATGCCCATGAAATCCATCAATTATTCAGTTAGCTTTAACTTTAAAAAGTATGAATTCCCATTTTTACTTAGCTATACAATAATTTTTGCTGTATTTTCTGAAGAAATTCTCGTAAAATATTTTGATTAGGATACATATATGTATATTCGATATATTAAAACTAGATACGTGAACATGTCACAAATGAAATTTGAACTGTGAATATTACAGTAGACCTTTGTTTTCAGTTTTCGATGACCATGTGAAACGATACTGTTGTCTACAAAGTTCCGCTCCATTCACGTCACTGAACACTTGTCTCGTTGTCGAAATGTGATACATCTTTTTCACACGGTCGTTTTAATAATATCATCATCAGCCGCACAAAAAAATATCATATCTTATCTTGAACATCAAAGAACTCATAAAGGTAGTAAAGAATAATGAGTATCTTTTACTCAAACGAACAGTCATTTTCCAAATAGTAATTGTTTGAATTGTCTCATTTTCATAGTTATACATACATAAGAGGTACATGTACCGAAAGTAAATATTGCTTGATCATCATCGTTATTATCGCATTACAAATCATGATATTATGCCAAATGCCGACTTTCATTCAACTGGCTACATTCCGTTCCGTATGGATAAGAAAATAATATGAAAGAGTGATAGCAGCAGCAGCAGTACATTTCATTGTCACAGTCATGGAGTGTGATCAAAGAAAGCGAAGAAATGTCTTGATCATCGTGCGAGCTAGCACCATTATTACGCTAATATAGCACTGAATACGGATGTTATACTTTTTTATTACGATTATATGGTGTACTTCTTCTTTGATGCATTACAGTATAAATAAGAATAACGTTTGCATAATGATATATAATTTTTTCTCTCAAAAAGTCACTTCATTTCTCCCTTCTGTTTATTTTGTGATAGCACATACGCTAATAAAACAGGAAGCTGGTTTCTTCGTTTCACTGATTCGATGCTCATATCGTGTGCGAGACATTAAAGCACATTACTAGGTCGATAATACACTAAAATATTAATACATCCTATCTGGCAGTCATTGAATCTTTTTAAATGTTTAGATGTCACAAAGGTCATGGAGTATTTTTCTTTTTTCAATTGTTGTGTACCGTAAAATATGTTTAATGCATACATGAAGAAAGGGTTAAAATGGCAGAACTGGAAATTGTGTATGAACCCTTCCAACTTTATTTACCATAATATTCTCATAATAATTGGGATGAGGATGCAAATTGAGGGAATCCGGTGCATTCATTAAGTTTTATGGTTGTTTACAGATGGTATATGGATGGCACGGGAAAAGGGGATGAAACATGCAATGCAATGGCACATTTGCAAATAAAACGGAAAAATATTATCTCTGCTCTGCTTTTAAACGTAAACTATACTTACAACTACAACATATGTGCCAGAAGACAACTGCGTACATATAAAATCTCCAAAAGTATATATTATTATACCTTTGAAAAAAAGTAAGCTCAAAAGTTGGCATAAATGATGGAAACAAAAAATACGGTTAAAAATGAAGACATAGTTTGCAGAGAAGGATGGTTGGTAGTAATATGGAAAAATTGCAGGGTAAATATTGCTTTTCATTTTAAATGTACAAAATGTACTTATTTGTATGGTTTGCTTTAACAAGCGTGATAAATGGTGTATCTCCATAAGTTCACAGTTACACTAAAATTTTACTGCCATTTCTGACTTTTGTTGTCCTTTTCTTCAAATTCTTTTTTTCCCAGTCTGCAGTGCCCCGTAAAAAGCTTTAAAAGTCTGAAATGATGGTGATGACTTCAGTTTCGATTCTCTGACGAGCTAGAGGGGTTTAGTGCGAAAAACTTTGGTGGCAGTGGTGTTGTAGCATACAAAGCGGTTGTATACTTGCACTGTGCACACACTTCGGTATACATCGGATCGTTTTTTCAACTCATCTCTCTTTTTACTGCACAATGGCACTATATTTCATGAATATATCTATGGTAAAGCAGGAGATGAGAGCATTGCAGAAGTAAAGAAGTGGTTGAACATATCATAATGTTCCTCTTTCTCTCGAATTACACTGAACATGAGCTTGGGGTTTTATGGGGTTGACAGTGAGGTACTTTGAGGATGATTTGTGTTCTTTTGGCGGTCGGTCGGTCTGTAACCCAGCAGGAGTTCGACATCAATTGTCTGCTTCTTCAAAGATGTGTTGAGGGTTCTTTCGGGATCTCTGCTTCTGTGCTGCTTGTGTGTGAATACATATCTTTAGCTTGCTAACTCACTCGCTTTCGTCATCATTTTCATCATTACCAGTGGAAAAAAGAAGTGAAACCGAAATATAGCTTCATCAGAGAGATATTGTGTCATTGTAAAGCTCACCATCACCACCACCGCACCGAGTGGATGAGTATAATAATGGCGAGAGATCATGATGATGAGATGATTTTCGTTCCCCCACTGTTATCTTGTAGCAAATAAAAACCTTTTTTCACTGGATTGAATCAAAACTACTTGCCATCACATCATACACTGGATATTTATTTAATCCGGTGGATTTTGTTAGCGTAACACAAACTCCATTCATTACTGGACATTTGACTCTTTGTGAAGGACTTGCTCCAAACCAAATAATAAAATGTGTGGACAAGGAGCTATAAATACATAATGTTACTTACCGCTGTTGTAATATCATTAAATCATGATAATAATGGCAAAGTGCACTTTTACTTGAGTTTCGTTTTCGTACAAATTCATATTATTGGTATCCATTTAAAGTTGGAAGGTATACATTATTTAGGTCCATGTATTTTGATACTTTTAACGTGTTTATGTACTCTACTTATTGTCAAAAAAAATTGTGTATCGATTTTGTGTACTTTTGTGTCTTCCGTCGTACGTACATCCATTCGTTCAAATATACTCTCATCATTCATTTTCTTTGCTTTATCATTATCAACGCAACGACAATCACCGTTTCAGTCGAATTATAACAGGAAAATGGGAGGAAGAGAAAATGTAAGGATAGAAGTAGAGAGGATGTGTGTTATCTTCTCGGAACTCGTGCAACGCACATCCAGAAAATTGAAATGGGAAATGGCAAAAGGGGTCATATGTCTAATTGGGAGGAATTTGTTCGCACAGATTACTCCTGACGAGGAAAGCAACCGGCTAATGACTTTCCTCGCCGCGAAGAGTTGTAAACTAACGACTCAATGAGGACTTTGATATTTAACCTTTTTCCTCAGCATATTATTTGTCTCTCATTCTCTCTCTGGAGATGATTTTTGTAAATGAACTTGATTTTTGAAAACATAAAAGATGTACACATATTTTAAAGAGAACACTGTGTTTTTGACTTAATTCGCGTTTCACCCTCTGGTAAAAAGTTTACATACGCCTAACTTCTATACCTTAGCATTATGCTCCCTTTGGCTATATTGTTTTGTCGGATGCATCTCTTTTACTATTTGTTTTTATATTTCTATTTACTTGGCCACATTGTATTCTATTTCTCTCAAGGCCTTCCAGTACCAGAACAGAAGCCGTAATAAAAATATTATAACCAATGGATGATTATGATTTTTTCCACCCCATATCCATGTCGTTCGAACACTATAAAACTACCCCGTTTGGTGCATCACAGGGTTAAAACTACTTTTGATTAGGAAGCTCTCTCATTTTAGCAGAAAGGCAACTTTTTGGCTTCATTCCTACTATATCTGCATGATGATGATGGTACTT
>JAQFZH010005262.1:0-10796 GCA_034695485.1 Entomobrya nivalis
TTCTAGTAAGGATACCAGACAAGCTGCAAAACTTCAAAGCGGCGAAACTAGCATGTTGGATTCTCCGTGTGACCGGAATACGCCTTCTTGGATTACCTGTCGGAATGGTTTGTGTAGTAGCTCCACGAATACCTATAAATATTTTTTCATACTTTCCCGGAAGTTGGATTTTAAACTGTCTCAGAAAAAATATTTCCTCAAAAATATTTGGCAAAATTATAGAAGTTATTTTTGTGTTTTGTGGAAACTTCGTATATTGGTCATTGTACGCAAAAATTGCTTTAGTATTAACAATTGAAATAATTTTATGCACAACATGTTTTGTTAAATTTATCACGTGTATTGAGGGAAAAGCGAAACGGTTTCGCTTTGATACACGAAATTTCATGCTATTTTACAGACAAATTCAAATTTTATTAGATTCGTTTAACACAATCATTTCACTACATTTGGTTGTGTTTTCGATATACGCTGGTTTTACTCAAATTTCTGTTGCATTGCAGCTACTTAAACTATCGGTAGCATCAAGACAATCGGTAACATTGTCAGAACTAGCAAGTCAATTCTGGATATCCACATTTAATGGTATAGCATAATGCAATATTACTGTTGTGATTATTCTTTTATTTGGATGTTGTGCAGAAGTTTATGATACTTCATATAAGGTTAGGGCTAGACTTAAGAGAAGTGTTACTTTAAAGACTACACTTGAACACAAATTATTCCTTAATTCGATTCCAGTTCTTAAGATCAAATTTGGGAGCTCAAATTATTTGGAGAAGGTGACACCAGTGGTATTTCAATCGTTTCTAGTTCAGAGACTTATTGACATCTTACTGGTGCAAATAAATACTAAGTAAAAGTTTTCATGGGAAATACACGTTATATTTATGTACCATATTTCGCCGTACCAAACTGTTGTATATTTTTATCTTTAGTTTATGTTTGCAAAAGATTTGTCTACAAACAAGCTGAAGACATCAGTCAATAATGTACAAATCCAAGGTATGAAACGACTTCGACCGCTTGAAAATTTTGAGTTTTACCGGACTACAGGCAGGCATTTTTTATGAAATAAAATAAAATATGCATTTAAGCTTAGAAACTGCAATAAAAATAAACTATAATAAAATGCAGAAAGTAGTGTTTATTGAATTAAATTAAGTAATAATGTACACATGTAATAAAGTTTTAAAACTGGGAATGTCATTATATTTTAGAAGTACCCTGATGTTTTGTGTTTGTATCGTTTTATTATTTCATTTTATTGTAAACTACAAATTTATTTCAAAATATAGTTATATCCTTAGATTTAGTATAAATATTTATTATTTCTCTATGTTTGCTACACTCATATTTTTTTCAATATCTACTATTTTATACTGTTCTCCATAGTCAAATCACCGGTTTGTAGAAGAAAAGTAAAGTAGAAACTGTACTGTCAACTGAAGTCCCATATCAAGGCATCTCAAACTCTTCAAGGAAATTATTATCACCCAATTTTGTTTTTAGCACAGAGCAAGACTTCCAAAACCTTTTAGCCCATTTTCGATCTATTGTGGACGTATATTGTAACTTCTTAACATTTTCAAGCTTGTTTTCGACTCCCTGTGAACAGCTACCATTCCACCTACTATTACCAACAACACAGGTATACCATTTAGGGTGACAACTGCAAACATTGTCAACATTATGATGTTATTTTCCGTCTGTGTTCCCTTTATTGATCCAATAAGAAGGCCTAAGTTGTCTGTATACCAAAGCGTCGCGATAAATGTTATCGCTGCGCTTAAATTGCCGCCAAAACATTTGAATGCATTCTTTTGTCAACATTGCGCCAAATAAGAGTATCGTAACGAAAATATAATGACAACCGCTTTCACAAAAAGACCATACCCATTGACCACATATACCATTAGTTTAACAAATGCTGTGAATACGTTTTCTGCCAAGCTTAAAGGATTTATCGTATTATCGCAACATTCTTTCAGAAGGAAATAGCCAATAAACGAAGGTTTACAAGGATTACTCCAATAAACGCCTAATACGATCATGTTTGAAATTAGTACACCAGTTACAACAAATCCCGGAACAAATAGCATATTCAATATTTCAATTGTGGATGCATTCTTGTAGTATTGCTTGATATTCCATATCTCTTCGCCATCATGTTTCAATTTAAATTTCCTCTGAAATTCAAACAAATTAGTTTGACAGCTTTTCCAAAGATCCCCTTTCTTTCTGCAGAGATTGACAAATGTGGTGGTAGCCAGGGTTGCCATCAAGCCAAACCATCCGATTACAAGGTCAGTTGTATTCACGTCTTGCTTTCCCTGTGTATATAATTGGAGGAATTGTACTAGAGCTGCGAGATAGTTGAAATAGGTTTTTTGGGTCAGTTTTAGTATTTCCTGTTTGGATTTGGCCACAATGCAAATAATTTGAGGTGCTTTTTCGGGGTCTGTAGATATTTTCATGGGTACACAATTATATATGCTAACCCAACGGGTAATTACGCAGATAGTATTAAACTTATCTACGTATATCTCGAAAACCATGTTGCAGGTTTTAAGCAATATAACAAAATATTGCAATGTTTGGCAAAGTTACAGATGGAATTAAACTTATTATGTGATCTAAGAGGTAACTCAACCTCAAAGAGGAATTTATTCCAAACCGTGTACTACAGCAAAAATATCAACACTTCCTGCCGGTTGCGATGTTGGAATGTTTTCGACTTCAACCCACGAGTATAAAATAGTTCTTTTGACAAATGCACACACATTAAGTTTAGCTTTGATCACAATAAAACAATCAGATAATAAATGGATTTATTTCTTTGAAATCTACTAATTCAAAAACTAAAATCCACTTATGTTTGTTTTGAACTATATTGAACCATACGATATGTTAAATTTAGACATAACAAAAACTTCTTTCTCCCCCAACGACTGTCCCAGTCGTTATTATTTTTATTCTTATCTAGTTTATAATATCATGAGTTTTTAAATTTTTATGAATATATTTTTGCCGAGCCTGAGAGACAAAATTTTTACAACTTGATCGCTGGTGTTTCATTTTTTACTGTTCTAAATAATTATTTAAATTGGGTCAGGGATCCCTGTTTTTCACTCGTTGTCTGCGTCTCTCCTTGATTTTAGGATTCTGGTCCGATTCTTGTCGGTAACATCTTTTAGGTTGTTGTCGTTTTCTTCTTCTATTTCACGTGACCGTTTATTATGGACCATTTTGCCAGCAGGGTTCCTTCTGTAATGGCTAGTTTCTTTTGGAATTGGCATGGGGGTTATTGCTTTTTGTTTTTTAAGCGCAAGTTGCATACTGATCAACTTCTCTTGCAATTCCTCCCGGGTCAGTCAAGTCCCGGGTATCGTATTTCTTTTGATCAAGATCTCCCGGATATCGACTTCTTCTTTATCTGCGTCGTCCTCGTCTTCTTCCTCATCGTCACTCTCCGCTGCTGGTATTGGCTCAAGTCGGGCATATCAAGGGTGGTGACTTCGTCTTCCTCGTCGCTGGAACATAAACGTATTTTCCTAGTTGGCCCGCTTATGACATTCGTTGCTGTTTCTTTTGATAAAGAAGGCTCCGAGTCTGATTTTTTTATTGGGGCAATAGGTTTTGTGGGGTGATGAACTCGATCGAATTGGCCGGTTTCGTCCGCTTGGTATTGAGAATTAATTTTCTTTTTCTCCCCAGCCTCTTTTTTGTTAAAATCTTTTCTAAATTTATTTAAAGGGTTGGATGGTTTGGGGATAGATTTTGGAGTAATCTCCTGTTGAACCCTCTCTAGTTTCTTCATGAGGTCTTCTTTTCCCCCTACTTCCCTGGTCTTTTTGGCTTCATCTCCTATTTTCTCGATTTTCTTTCTGAGGATATAATCCATATCTTTGACTTTTTTATTCAAAGCACTGATTTCTTCTATACGATCGGTGGTCTCTCGGCATGATGCACGTTGGTTTGTCTCGCTTGGGCTAGCCTATTGTTTTCTCTTTTAATGTGGTTCTAACAGGAATACCGCAGATTGTGCTAGCTGAGTAGCACTGTTTGGATGAGAAGACCCCGTCAGCCTGGGCAGGTTCCCGTTGATGGCAGGGAACACGGGATTATAAGGTGTAGGCCCATTGCGTCTTTGGCTGGAAGTGACTTGGAGGTGATTGGACATCTTTGTCTAATTTATGCGGGTGGTGGTAGCTGGGAAATAGTGTCTTCTTTTTTTCATTGTTTTTACTGGTTGCTATTTTTCTGGAAGAATGCCTAGGGATTTGATGTCGGATAATTTCTTTTTGAGGAACAATGTATTTTCAGGGATCACGAGAAAACTTTTGTGTAGGAGGAGATGCTTTCTTGAGGAAGCAGAGACGTCTTGTTGATTTCTTCTTGAGTGTGGGATGATTACTGATGTTTTTTCCATCGGTGAAATGGGGTTTTATACCTTCCTTCGACTTGTCTTGATTTTGTCTTTCCCTGTTAGCCCTTGACTTAAAATTATCTTATATGATATTTTATTTTGTGCACACGGCACCTATTCACTTCTGTCTCCATGTTTCGAAGTGTTTATTTTTGGGTAATTTTATTGGTTATTCTCCGTTATTCTCCAAAGAATAACAGTGTTTTTCCTTTTTTCACTTATATTATTCGTGATCATAAACTTACACTTGAGTAGATAACTGTACTTACTGGCGCCTACCGCCTTTGTCTGAAAGATTTTCCTTCTTTCTCCTGACCCAGAGCCCAAACTGAGGAAAAAGGTAGTATTTTCACACATTTATTGTATTTGTCTTTTGAATCCGTGGCCCATAGAAAAGGAATATACGTGGCATGTTCATATTTTAAACTTACAATGAAATTCAGGGTCCCTATTCAGAGATGACACTGATTTTAAACTTAATCCAAAAACTGGTACACACAAATTGGTATCTGTATGTATTTTTAGGTTGGGAAATATAAGGTTCTTTAAACTCGTACTAATGACACGGGATTTGAGAGTGAAGTAATTTTGAGGGGAAGAAATATATTTATTTTGTATATATATAGTGTTTATTAAAAGGAGGGAACACCATTTTGTTGTAGGTACTCGGATGGTTTTTTAGAAGAGTGGGATTGTTGTGTTGCCGCGGCTGCAGCGATTGAATCGTCTAATTCCTGGCGTTGTTGGTTCGGTTTTGTTTCACGCATATTGATACTGAAGTCCATATTCTCAATGCGGCGATCCGTATTAGATAGAATTCCTCGCTGGAAGGAATTTGTGTACGTTTCTTTCAGACGTTGAGTAAGCGCCCTTTGAAGCATATATTTGTTCCATTGTTTTTTATGAACACTACCGTGTGTGGTAAGGTGAACACTACTATCCAGGCGAGGTATATCCACAGCAAGATTTCCATATGGGTTGGAACTTTACATTCGGGTGTTCGGTAGTCGTAAACGCGTTTTCCTTGTGCTGTGGGTATAAGAGATCCGAGCGTGATAGCCACTGTTGGTCTGTGAATAGGACGGTAGAAAATGAACAAGTACCCGATTAATTTACTGGATACAAGCAACCACGCGTAAATTACCACGTGGCAATTGTCAAATTTTTCTGAGACCCAGATGGGTATGGGTGCTTCTAATTCATTAAATTCTTCCAATTGTTTATCTTTCACCTCCTCTGTTTTGAATAAATCAATCTCGGGATCTAAAATACTGGAAATATTAGCCTCAATTGGGAGTGGGATGGGTTTAGTAGCGGATATTTTCACTTGGCTGTATTTTGTGGGAAAGATAGCTGGCAGTGTATGATTGCACATGCAAATTTATGCACATGGTAAAACATTCCGCTCAAATTTGAGGACATGAAATTACATTTGAACTCAAAATATGTCTCAACATTCAAAACATTATGTCTAAGTGAGTAATATACGTAATCATGTAAGCTTTGTATACATACACGCAAATACTGGAATCCCTTATAACCCACACTTAATAAAATCGATGCTTGTATCGATATAAACCTCCGTTTCCGGCATATATGATAGACAACAAGGTGGTTGACTTTTATTACGGTATGTGAAAAGAGCTAATGTGTAAATATTTAAGAGAACTAAATTTGTCCTAGAAACATGTTTTATAAGAGCACCCCGTGGGGCTACCTTTTAGATTTCAAGAGGCAGTACATTTTCCAATAACGGAAGAATTTAAACTTAAGTCTTCAGAACATTTAAACACAAAATATTGGGAAGTATCTGTCAAATTAAACAACCAACAAAGCATCAACTGCCAAAGTTTCCTTAAAATTGAAACCTTATATATTTTATTACGCGTTTTGGTGTTTATGCGCGAAATGGTACTAGAATTGTTTGTGGTTGTCTACAATACATCTGGACTTCCATCGTTAATGCTTAAAATACGAATAGTGTATTTTTACGGCGTACAAATCATATGACAAAATAGCATAAATGGTATACTGTTTTAATGCATGAAGATAACATATATTTAATGTAAATGTTTTTAAATTTTTACATTTTAGATGGTATCTCTCGTTTTCAACACTGGTAGACTCGGGCTAGATTGTTGAGAAGAAAATTATAAGACGATTTTTTCACGATGCGCCATCGCTTTGATAGGACATTTAAAGACACCAAAACAATTATTAAAATTTTCTAGAATATCATTGCCATTTATTAAGTTCAATTGCACAAATAAGTACCTTCTATATTTTCGGCGTGTAGTTTAAAAGTAAAATGGGTACCTTAAAACTTTTTATTCAAGCTTGCTCATTTTTTTAAAGTTTTCTATTTCTTGGTATAATGGAATGTGAATAAATCGTCATTTTACTTTAGATACATACATTTAATGTACTCTTACATGACACAAAATCACAGTTCGCAAAATCTTCTAAAACGATTCGACAATTTATTGGCCAAAGATTACTTCAAATTTTTCACAGATCCCTTTGAAGCCAAAATAACTATTTAGAAGCACAAGGCACGCCAACTGCTCCAACTAACAAATTTGATGCCAAACATATTATGAAGCACATATTCACATGTGCAAAAAACACTGAAGTACATTTTTTAACAAAACAGACAACATTAGATTTGAGCAAATCAACTTTATTGTTTCTTGACTAAAATTCTACAATTGACTAAAAATCAAGAACAATTTGCTCAAACTTAATTTCCAATAACTTGCCTTTTACAAGCCAGAATTTTACTGCTACAATAGTTAAGGTAGACATAGATATTTTTTATCCGTAGATATTTGTCATATTAGAATATTGATTTTTGATATGAGTCAAAGTAAATTCGATTTGATTAGTCGTATTCATATCGTTATGTTACGTGTTTTGTTTTTCGTAGATTTCACGCAAAACAAAAACAATTCTAACAAGATATTGGCGGATATCAAAAATCTACATTGATTGAGGTTTTTTGATAGGATGATTTTTGGAATTGTTACTCGTCAAAGCTTTAAAGTCGAACAATTTTAATACTTGTCATGTGTTGATTTCTCTGGGTAAAACTAACACTAAAAAGGCGTTAATGGAAATTAAACGATTTTGAAGTTGAATATGGAATCCAGTATCCATGTATATCTGAGATTATAAATATATAAGTTCTGAATTTGATAATTTAGCTCTTTTTTAATGGTAAAATGATATGACAAAAATTTACGATATTGAGCATACATAACCGTCCAAACAATAATTCTGTAATCGTATTTGAAAGGCAGGTAACTTAGTCTACACTTGGCTTAGATGTCATGAAAACGGGTATATTTTACGCCTGTCAATCATTACTTAAATCTATTATTGACTTTCTAAAGCAGTAAATCTCATAGCCTTTAAGCCCAAGCTGACAACATTTGAAGTCTAAGTTTTTATCAAGCAAACTAATGGAGGTATTTCTTTGTATTTATACCAGTTAAACTACATATTTTGACTTTGATTTTTGTTAAATTTTGTACTTAAACGAGAATTTTCAGTCAAGTTACTATTTTAAAATATACCAAATATTTTTAGCAATATTTAATCATGCTATATTAGATGTAGATATTTAGTTGGACCACACTAGCATAAATGAAAAACTCTACTTCTTGAGATGTTAGATTGTTCACATTTCTGCTTTTTTTCGTCATGAGGTTTGCACATGATTTCTGCAAAAAATGCTGTTCATGTTCATGAGCTCTGTTTTCATAAAAAAGAATGGCTAAAGATTTAGAGAATAGTGTGTGACCTACATTGAATTATCAATGGTTATAACTATTTATATCGGTACTACTTGCTTCTATTTTGGGGAAATTCTTGCAAAATAAACCGACAAATGTATTTACTTCTCTGGCATCTAGATATGTTATGTTGGCATTTAAGCAATGTTGAGCTTTGCCTTCTTGTTTTAATGTGAACACTATGTTTTTTTTCTTACTGCAGACCATTTCTATACTTGTAGACTTTACTCTAATTATCCATTACGACAGGGCCCTAGAGATCGACTTCAGCACAGCGATCACAGCAGGTCCAGAGCACAGCAGGTCCATATCTAAACTACTTCTTAACTATAAGTTATTGCTTTGGTAAATGTATCTGTTGATATTTTCTGCCAATTACCCGTATATACATTTATTTGATATATATACGTTTTAAAAATAAACACTCAGCTAATGAACTATGAGAATGTTTACCTTGGTTTCCTTGTTCAACACCGTCTGAGTTCTACATGTAATAACGATAATAAAAGCCTTGTATACCAGAATATACTAAAACTACCAATTGTGTAACTCGGACTAATTAAAATCTACACTACATAAGCATACAAATGTACACCTGCAGATTATAAATTGTGTTATCTCTGTTAGACGGCGAATTGTTTTTTGTAACGCTGTTTAAAATGTGTTATTACGAAACATATATATGGAAATATAACTGCCTTAGAACAAAACATATTTTTCACTTGAGCACCACGTGTAGGCTGCCCTTTTGACGTCAAATATATAAAATTACAAAAAAAATAAGACTGAAATAAAGTTTGGAAAGCTCGGCACAAAATATTATGAACAGTCTGTGAAGTTAAGAAACCAATATCGCATCAGCATTTAATATTTGCCAAAAACTGAAAACAATAAATTATCAATATTTTGGAAACTTTCCGGGTGAAAAGTATTTACTTCGCTTATTTAAAAGAGAAATTTAGTAAACTATTCAATATATATCCAAACATATTAACATATATTGAGTCGTACCAGCAGAAAAGGGTAAACTATATGATGCTAAGTTATTTACCAAAGTGTAAGCCACCAACTGCAGCAAATATTTTGTCAAAATATAAAAATGCGCAACCAACCGGGACAAATATTTTGCCACAAGAAAGTCAAAAGATTAAGCTGCAGTCAAAATTCAGAAAGAGGGAATTTATGGGTCAAATTGAGAAACCATCTACTCGAGCATATAATTTGGTGGATATTGCATCAACCAGCAGTCATGATCGGATTGAATTAAACGCAGTCGATATATTTTTTGAAATAGGCAATAATTTGACTTATTCCGGGAAATATTAGGGATCTTTTAGAATATAACGTAACACAATTCTTGTTTCCGTTATGATGAATTTTTCAGGTCAAAGCACCACAGGTAAACTTCTGTGATGAAAATAGTATGTTTGATTTTGAATGTGTGAAAGCATAACATGTGAACAAAATGAATCGAATTGAAAACTTGGAATTCTACATTTTAGTTTTCTCATGGCGATTTAGCTAGGGGCGAGATTGAATTCTGACATATCGTTTGCTCCACAAAACTTAGAGATTTTGTATGTAAGCAGACATTTACAATCAATGATGTTTATTTATAGACAACTAATTTCTTTACAGTAAGAAATATTTACAAGCTTATTCTACTGATATGTTGAATACAAAATACCATATACTATAAGTACATGATTTTAATCATGAAAAATGGTTCCAAAATGAAAAAAATTACAAAAGAATCGATAAAAATTTATAGCTGATTATTCTATGCATTTACTCTTCTACATATTTATTTTTCCTAAAAATATTTTTCTAAAAAGTAATAAGTTGGCATTGCACTAATAGCTCCAAGGCCTGGAATAACTTAATTTATGAATACATATTTATGCTAAACATATTCTCAACTTCAATCTACATTATGTGCTCACAAATTTTTAAGATCAATAAACGCGTAGCTTTGACTAAATTACTACCATATGTTAGAAATGACATACACACTCCTTACATACCAATATTTTACCTGGTTAAAATATTTACTTAATATCCGATATTTACGAATTTTAATTTAGAAAACAAGCCACAATTATTGAATAAAATTCTAAATTTCCATTTCATCTAATTTACACGAATTCGAAACAAAAATAAAAAATCCATTAAAAACATTTTTGGAACAATATATCGTACTTTTTCTGAACGTACGTACGTACGTATCGTTCTGAACAAACTTTCAAACAAAATAAGGTATCTGAGGGGATTCAAGCGGTATTTAAATAAGCGGGTATTTAAAGTTATGGTTAATGCTCATTTACACTCAGTCATTGAATATGGTATAGACATTTGGGCAGTGTTAACTGACGAACAACTTGATGTTATTCAAAGGAAAGTTGACCGATTTCTGGCAGAAGTAATGTATCCAGTATATAAAAGGAGGAGGAAAGGTAATTATGAGTGTGCGGAGATTCGGAAAGAGTTTGAGTTTCTATCGATTCAACAACGCAGAGACTATGTAGTACTTAAGGGTGTGTATAAGGACATTAAAGATGATATTATGGAAATTT